>JANFPS010000429.1:0-15393 GCA_024703675.1 Drosophila nebulosa
TTTTCATTTTTTAAAAAAATCAAATAAAATCGATGCTGTTACTAATCCCTGCTTTTTTGTGATCGTCCCAAAATTGGCAAAATTAGGCAGGAAAATTTTTAAATTTCTTAATTTTACAATTCACGATTTTTTTCGAAAAAATGGGTTCAAAAAGAGTTTTCTAGGTTTTGAATGCAAAATAAATGAACTAGTAGCTACTAACTGATCTTTCCCTTTTTTAAAACATCCCAATATTGCAAAATTGAGCTCGGAAAAGTTTAGATTATCAATTTTTACAAATTCCGATTTTCTAAAAAAGTGGTTCAAAATGATTTTTTTTAGGTTTTTAAAGACAAACATAAATAAATAAAAACTCTAACTGATACTTTCCCTTTTGTAATCTCCCCAAAAAATTGGGAAAGTTAAACCGGGAAAAAATGAGATTACTCAATTTTTTTTTTAAAAAATTTAACGATTTTCCTCGAAAATGGGGTTTTCCCAAAATATTTTTCTAGGTTTTAAAAGACAAACAAAAGAACTAGATAACTACTAATGATACTTTTTCCCCTTTTTTAAACATCCCAATATTGCAAAATTGAGCACGGAAAAGTTGAGTTACTCAAATTTTTTCAATTTTGAATTTTCTGGGGAAAAATTTGGGGGCAAAAAGAGTTTTCTAGTTTTAATGACAATGGGAAGTAAAATCGTAGCTGCAAAATTTTCATTTCCTTTTGTAATCACTCCCTTTTTGGCAAAGTAAGAGAACGGGAAAAATTGAGATTTCTCAATTTTTACAAATTCACGATTTTTCTCGAAAAATGGGGTTTAAAATGATTTTCTAGGTTTTTAATGACAAACATAATGAACTAGATATTACTAACTGATACTTTCCCTTTTTTAATCATCCCAAATTGGAAAAATTGAGTTCGGGGGAAAATTAGATTACTCAATTTTTACAAATTCACGATTTTTAAAAAAGTGGGTTCAAAATGATTTTCTAGGTTTGAATGACAAAAAAATAAACTAAAAAGCTTTAACTGATCTTTCCTTTTTGTAATCATCCAAAAAATTTGCAAAATTTAGAGCAGGAAAAAGTTGGAAATTTGCTCAATTTTTTTTTTTCAAATTCATGATTTTCTCGAAAGTTGGGGGTTTAAAAAAGGGTTTTCTAGGTTTGAATGACATGTACAAAATAAACTCGTGAGCTCTTATAATCTTTTTCTTTTTGTGGGGTCGTCCCAAAATTTAAAGTTAGAGCACGGGAAAATTGGAAAAAAAAATCCCCTTTTTTAAAAAATTCACGATTTTCTCGAAAAGTGGGGTTAAAAAAAATTTTCTAGGTTTTTAATTACAAAAAAAATAAACTGATACTACTAAAAGATCTTCCCCTTTGGGAATCATCCCAAAATTGGGAAAAGAGTACGGAAAAAATTAAGATAATAAAATTTTTACAAATTCACGATTTTTTTGAAAATCAAAATTCACGATTTTTTTCGAAAAATGGGTTCAAAATGATTTTCTAGGTTTAAAGACAAAAACGTAACGGGTTTCTGATACATTGCTTTTGGTATCGTCCCAATATGGCAAAAATTTGAGAACGGAAAAGTTGGTTACCAATTTTTACAAATTCACATTTTCTCGAAAAGTGGGTTTTAAAAAGAATTTTCTAGGTTTGAATGACAATAAGTAATCTAGTGCTACTTACCATTCATTCCTTTTTTAAACACCCAATGTTTGGGAAAAATTTGGCACGGAAAAGTTGAGATTACTCAATTTTTTTACAAATTTACGTTTTTTTAGAAAATGGGTTCAAAATGAGTTTTCTAGGTTTGAATGACAAAACAAGTAAACTCGATGACTACTTACTAATACACTGCTTTTGTAATCATCCCAATATGGCAAGTTAGAGTACGGAAAATTAAAATTACCCTTTTTACAAATTCACGATATTCTAAAAAAAGTGGGTTCAAAATGAGTTTTCTAGTTTTGAATGACAAATGCAAGTAAACTCGATGAGCTGCTAAATTATACATTTCCTTTTGTAATCACTCCTATATTGGCAAAGTAAGAGAACGGAAAAGTTGAGATTGCTCAATTTTTACAAATTCAGATTTTTTTCGAAACGGGTTCAAAAAGATTTTTTTTAGGTTTGAATGGCAATACAATTAAAATCGATGGGCTACTTACAATACTTTGCTTTTTTTTTTTTTTTGCTCGTCCAAAATTGGGAAAATTAAGGGGACGGAAAGTTGAGATAATCAATTCTACAATTTTACGATTTTTTTTCGAAAAAGTGGGGTTTTAAAATAAATTTTCTAGGTTTGAATTACAAAAAAAAAAGTAAACAGATAGGCTACTACTGATACATTTTCCCTTTTTTAATCATCCCAATATTGGCAAAATTAGATGGAAAAATTAAGATAAATCAATTTTTTTACAAATTTACGATTTTTTAGAAAACACAAAATTCACGAATTTTTTCGAAAAGTGGTTCAAAATGGTTTTCTAGGTTTTAATGACAAATCAAATAACTGTTTAAATGATCTTTTCTTTTGGGGATCGTCCCAATAGTGGCAAAGGTAGGAAAGGAAAAATTTAGATTACTCAAATTTTTACAAATTCACGATTTTTTTTTTCGAAAATGGGTTTTAAAATAATTTTTTTAGGTTTGAATGACAAATAGAAATAATCTAATAGCTACTTACCAAATTTATTCCCTTTTTAATCATCCCAATATTGGCAAAGTTTGAGCACGAAAAATTAAAATTTCTCGTTTTTCAAATTCAAGTTTTTTTCGAAAAATGGGGTTTAAAAAAAGTTTTCTAGGGTTTAATGACAAAAACAGTAAACTCGTGGCTACTTACAAAACACGCTTTTTTTAATCACCCCAAAATTGGCAAAGTTAGATACGGGAAAATTAAATTACCCAATTTTTTACAAAAATTACATTTTCTAGAAAAGGGGTTTCAAAATGATTTTCAGGTTTTAATGACATAAATAAGTAATCTGGAGACTACTCTGATACTTCCCCTTTTTTAAAATTCCCTATTTGGGAAAGTTAGACCACAAAAAGTTGAGATTCTCAATTTTTACAAAATTTGTTTTCTCGAAAAGTGGGTTCAAAAAAGTTTCTAGGGTTTTTAATGACAAAAATAAAAAACTAGATAGCTACAAAAGATACTTTTCCCCTTTTTTAATTATCCCCAAAATTTGGGAAAGTTAGAGCCGGAAAATTTTAATAATCAATTTTTTTTACAAATTCCGATTTTCTCGAAAAGGGGGGTTCAAAAAAAATTTTCTAGATTTTTAATGACAAAAACAATAACTGATGAGGTACTAACTGATTATTCCCTTTTGTAATCATCCCATATTGGCAAGTTAGGCAGGAAAAATTGAGATTACCAATTTTTTTACAAATTTTAAAAATTTTCTCCCAAAGTGGGGTTTAAAAAAAGTTTTTCTAGGTTTGAAAGAAAATACAAATAAACTCGATGAGCTACTTCTAAAAAATGCTTTTTGCTCGTCCCAAAAATTGGGAATTAGAGCACGGAAAAATTTAGATACTCATTTTACAAAATTCTGATTTTCTCGAAAACTGGGTTCAAATGATTTTCTAGGTTTTATGACAAAAATAAATAACTAGATGAGCTCTAAATGATACTTTCCCTTTTTTTAATCATCCCAAAAAAATTTGGGAAAGTTAGAGCACGGAAAAATTTAGATAAATCAATTTTTTTCAAATTCACGATTTTTTAAAAAAAATGGGTTCAAATAAATTTTTAATTTGAGCCAAATACAATAAAAAGATGAGGTCTTTATATTCCCTTTTGTAATCATCCCAAAATTTTGGGAAAGTTAGAGCACGGAAAAATTGGATTACTCATTTTTTTCAAATTCCGATTTTTTCCCAAAAAAAATTTTTTAAAATGGTTTTTTTTTTAGGTTTGAATCAAATACAAATAACTCGTGGCTACTTACTAAAACCCAAATGCTTTTTTTTTTTCTCGTCCCAATATTTCAAGTTGAGCACGGAAAAATTTTAGATAAATCAAAAAATTTTTACAAAATTTTTAAAAAGATTTTCTCGAAAATGGGTTCAAAATAAATTTTTCTAGGTTTTAATTACAAAATAAGTAAACTAATGAGCTACTAACTGAACATTCCCTTTTGTAATCTCCCAAATTTTGGGAAAGTTAAGTACGGAAAAGTTAAGATAACTCAATTTTTACAAATTCACGATTTTCTAGAAAATCACAAATTCACGATTTTCTCGAAAAGTGGGTTCAAAATGAGTTTTCTAGGTTTGAATGACAAATACAAATAAACTGTTAAGATACTTGCTTTTGGGGGATCGTCCCAATAGTGGCAAAGTTGAGAACGAAAAGTTGAGATTACTCAATTTTTTAAAAAATTCCCCGTTTCCTAAAAGGGGTTCAAAAATGAATTTTTTTTTTTTAAATGACAAATAGATAATCTAGATGAGCTACTTACCAAATTTATTCCCTTTTGTAATCACCCAAAATTGGGAAAAATTGGAGCATGGAAAAGTTGAGATTTTTTTTTTCGATTTTTCAAAATTTAAGGTTTTTCTCGAAAAATGGGGTTTAAAATGAGTTTTCAGGTTTGAAAACAAAACAAATAAAATCGATGAGCTACTTACTAATACACTGCTTTTTTTAATCATCCCAATATTGGCAAAGTTGAGTACGGGAAAAATTGAATTACTCAATTTTTACAATTCACGATTTCTAAAAAGTGGGTTAAAAAAGTTTTTCTAGTTTTTTAATGAAAATGCAAGTAAACTCGATGACTCTAAAAATTTTACTTTCCTTTTGTAACACCCTTATTGGCAAAGTAAGAAAGGGAAAAATTGAGATTACTCAATTTTTACAAATTCACGATTTTCTCCCAAAATGGGTTCAAAATGATTTTCTAGGTTTTTAATGAAAACTAAAAGAAATAGATGAGTTACTAAATGATCTTTTCCCTTTTTTAATCATCCCCCAAAATTGCAAAGTTAAGCTCGGAAAATTTTAATTACTCAAATTTTCAATTCCCCCCCCCCCCATTTTCTAAAAAAATGGTTCAAAAAAGGGTTTTCTAGGTTTGAATGAAAAAATAAATAAAAATAAAACCCAAATGATACTTCCTTTTTTAATCATCCAAATTACAAAGTTAGGCACGGAAAAATTTAATTGCTCAAATTTTTCAAATTTATGATTTTCTCGAAAAATTTGGGGTTTAAAAAAGAGTTTTTAGGTTGAATGAAAATAAAAGTAAAATCGATGAGCTACTTTCTAATACTTTTCTTTTTGTGCTCTTCCCATTTGGGGAAAGTTAGAGCCGGAAAAGTTAGATAAATCAATTTTTCAAAAAATTCACGATTTTTTCTCGAAAAGTGGGGTTAAAAAAATTTTTTTAGGTTTTAATTCAAAATAGTAAACAGATGAGCTACTAAATGATACATTCCCTTTTGTAAACATCCCCAAATTGGCAAAGTTTGAGTACGGAAAAGTTTAAAATAACTCAATTTTTTTTTTTAAATTCACGATTTTCTAAAAATCACAAATTTACGTTTTTTCAAAATGGGTTTTAAAAAAGAGTTTTCTAGGGTTTTAAAGACAAATCAAGTAAATGTTAACGATACATGCTTTTGGTGATCGTCCCCCAAAAGTGGCAAAAATTAGGAAAGGAAAAGTTGGGGTTACCATTTTTTTCAAATTCAAAATTTTCTCGAAAAATGGGTTTTAAAATGATTTTTTCTAGGTTTTAAAGACAAATACAGTAACTCGATGAGCTACTTACTAACACTGCTTTTTTTAAACATCCCAATATTGGCAAAGTTAAATACGGAAAAATTAAATTACCCAATTTTTTTTCAAAATTTAAAGATTTTTTAGAAAAGTGGTTCAAATGAGTTTTTTTAGGTTTGAATGACATAAAAATGTAATCCCGGATAGCTCTAACTGATACATTCCTTTTTGTAATCATCCCAATATTGCAAAATTAGACCACAAAAAAAATTTAGATTACTCAATTTTTTTTCAAATTCACGATTTTCTCAAAGTGGGGGTTTCCAAAGGTTTCTAGGTTGAAGACAAAAATAAAAGAACTAGAAGCTCTAACTGTACTTTCCCTTTTTTAATTATCCCCCAAAATTGCAAAGTTGAGCACGGAAAAATTGGATAAATCATTTTTTTTTTCAAATTCCGATTTTGTCGAAAAGTGGGTTCAAAATAAATTTCTGATTTGAAAGACAAAACAATAACTAATGAGGTACAACTGATATATTTCCCTTTTTTTTAAACATCCCAATATTTGGGGAAAGTTAGAGCACGGAAAAGTTTAGATTACTCAATTTTTACAAATTCACGATTTTTTCGAAAAGGGTTCAAAAAGAGTTTTCTAGGTTTGAATGCAAATACAGTAAACTCGATAGCTACTTACTAATACACTGCTTTTGTGCTGTCCCAATATTGGGAAAATTGAGCACGGAAAATTGAGATTACCAATTTTACAAAATTTATGATTTTCTCGAAAAATGGGTTCAAAATGAGTTTTTTTAGGTTTTAATGACAAACATAAATGAACTAGATACTCTAAAATGATACTTTTTCCCTTTTTTTAATCATCCAAAATTGGGAAAAAATTTAAACACGGGAAAAATTTTAGATAAAACAAATTTTTTCAAATTCCGTTTTCCCCGAAAAGTGGGTTTAAAAAAAATTTTCTAGATTGAATCAAAAACAAGTAAAAGAGGTACTAAATATATTTCCCTTTTGTAATCATCCCAAATTGGGAAAGTTAAGCACGGAAAAATTGAGATACTAAAATTTTTCAAATTCCGTTTTTTTTCGAAAAATGGGTTCAAAATGATTTTTTTTTAGGTTTGAAAAAACAAATACAATAAACTCGATGACTACTTACTAAAACACTCTTTTTTGTGCCGTCCCCAATACGGCAAAGTTGAGCCACGAAAAAGTTGAGATTACCAATTTTTACAAATTTACGATTTTTTCAAAACTTGGTTCAAAAGAGTTTTCTAGGTTTTAAAGACAAAAATAAATGAAATAGATGAGTACTAACTGATCTTTCCCTTTTGTAATCATCCCCAAAATGGCAAAATTAAGCCGGGGGAAAATTGAATAAATATTTTTACAAATTCCGATTTTTTCGAAAAGTGGGGTTTAAAAAAAATTTTTTAGATTGAATGCAAATAAAAATAAAATAGATGAGGTACTAACTGATATATTTCCCTTTTGTAATCATCCAAATTGGCAAAATTAGAGCACGGGAAAAATTGGGATTCTCAATTTTTTCAAAATTCCGATTTTCTCGAAAAGTGGGTTCAAAATGATTTTCTATTTTTAAAACAAAAAAAAGTAAAATCGATGAGCTCTTACTAATACACTGCTTTTTTTGCTCGTCCCCAAAATTTTCAAGTTGACACGGAAAATTGAATTACTCAATTTTACAAATTCCGATTTTCCCCGAAAAATGGTTTTAAAAAAGATTTTCTAGGTTTTTAAAACAAAAATAATGAACTAATGACTACTAATGATACTTTCCCTTTTGTTTCCCAATATTTTGGGAAAGTTGAGCCGGAAAAGTTGAGATTACTCAATTTTTTTAAAACCCAAATTCACGATGTTTTTAGAAAAGTGGGTTCAAATGAGTTTTCTAGGGTTTGAAAGACAATACAAATAAACTCGATGGGTACTTACTAAAACCTGCTTTTTGTAATTTCCCAAAATTGGGAAGTTAGAGTACGGAAAAGTTAAAATTACTCAATTTTTTTCAAGTTCACGATTTTCTCGAAAAAAGGGTTCAAAATATTTTTTCTAGGGTTTTAATCCAAATGAAAAGTTAACGGATGGCACAACTAATACATTGCTTTTTTCCAACTTCCCTTAAAATTTTAAAGATGAAAATTTTTCGAGTTCTTTAAATTTCGCTGGGGCTAGTCTTTTTTTTAAATTCACCTTGTTCTCTGAAAATTTTTTTTTTAAAAGGGGTTTTCTAGGGTTTTGGGAAACCCAAAAGATCGTAAACTGAATGACACTAAATGATACATTGCATTTTCCTCTTTCCAAATTGGCAAAGTTAAGATTTTGTCGAGATCGTTACAAAATTCACGATTTTCTCAAAAAGTGGACAAAAAAGTGTTTTCTAGGTTTAAAAACCAAATGAAAGTAAGCTGGATGAGTTACTAACTGATACATTGCTCTTTCCAAATTTCCCCAAATTGGCAAAGTTGAGATTTTGTCGAATCAAACTTAAATCCCCAGCTGGTCAAATTTTTTATAAATTCCGATTTCCCCCTAATGGTTCAAAAAGTTATTCTGTTTGAATGCCAATAAAAAAACTGGGTACTCTAAATAAAACATTGCTTTTAATCTTCCCCAAAAATTTTCAAAAAAGATTTTTTCGGATCGATCTTAAGTTCGCTGGGCGTCTTTTTTAAAAGTTTTACCTTGTTCCTGAAAATTTTTTTCAAAATGGTTTTTCTAGGTTAGAATACCAAAAGAAAGTAAAATGAAAGGCTACTAACTGAACATGCTTTTTCCAAACTTCCAAAATTGGCAAAGTTGAATTTTACGAGTCCGTCTTTATTCGCTAGATTTTTTTTAAATTTTTTTTAAGTTCTCGATTTTCTCTAAAAATGGGTTTAAAATGAATATTTTAGGTTTTTAATGCCAAAAGAAAGAACGGAGACTATTAAATATTAACTTTGCTTTTTTTTCCAATCTTTCCGAATTGGCAAGTTAAATTATTCAGGATTGATCTTTTAAATCCGCTACCTAACAAATTTTTAAAAATTCAGATGTTCTCTGAAAATGGGGTTTAAAATAGTCCCAAATTTTTACAAAATTCAAGATTTTCCCCCAAAAGTGAATTCAAAAAGTTTTTTTAGGTTTTAATGCCAAATGAAAAGTAAAATGGTGAGCTACTAATAACATTGCTTTTTTTCCATCTTTTCCCCCAAATTTGGGAAAGTTTTAGATTTGTCGAGTCCCATCTTTAGTTCGCAATTTTTTTAAATTTTTTTTTTTCAAGTTCACCCATTTTTTTTTTTCTGAAAATGGGTTTAATAGAATTCTAGGTTTTAATCCAATGAAATAAACTGGATGAGCTTTAACTAATCATTTTCTTTTTGCAATCTTCCCAAAATTTTGCCAAAATGGGATTTTGTCGAGATCGTCTTTTGTTTGCTGGACTAGTCAATTTTACAATTTTACGATTTTCTCTGAAAATGGGGTTTAAAATTAGTTTTCTGGTTTTTAATGCCAAAAAAAGTTTAACTGGTAGCACTAAATAATACATTGCTTTTTTCCCAAACTTCCCCAAAAATTGTCAAATAAGATTTTTTTCGGATCGTCTTTGTTCGCTGGGCTAGTCAAATTTTACAAGTTCACGATTTCTCTGAAAGTGGTTTTAAAATGCGTTTTTCTAGGTTGGAAATGCCAAAAGAAAGTAACTGGATGAGCTACTATAAAACATTGCTTTTTTTTTTTTTTTTTTTTTTTTTTAATCTTCCATAAAGGCAAAAGGAGATTTTTTTCAAAATCGTCTTAAGTTTGTGGACGTAAATTTTTACAAGTTCACGATTTTCTCTAAAATGGTTCAAAAATTTTTGTCTCGGTTTTTAATTTTCCCTAAAACGTAAAATGGATACTATTAAATAATACATTGCTTTTTGCAATCTTCCCAAATTTGGAAAAGTTAGATTTTTTTCAGGTGGTTCTTAAATTTCCCGGACTAGTCAATTCTAACAATTTACCTTTTCCTTAAAAGTGGGGGCAAAATGCGTTTTGAATGCCAAATCTAAACTGGATGACTATTAACTAAACATTGCTTTTTTCAAACCCTTTCCAAAAATTTCCAAGTGAGATTTTATCGAGATCGATCTTAAGTTCGCTTTTGGGCTAGTCAAAATCTTACAAGTTCACGATTATCTCTGAAAGTTGGTTCAAAATGAGTTTTCCCCGGTTTTTAAAGCCAAATAAAAGTAAACTGGGTGAGCTATTAAATAAAACATTTTCTTTTTTTTCCCAAACTTCCTAAAAAGGCAAATTGATTTAAAATCCGCTGGAGTACAATTTTTACATATTTAAGATTTTCTCAAAAGCGAATTCAAAATGTGTTTTCTGGTTTGAAACCAAATGAAAAATAAAAATGTGACACTAACTGATACATTGCTTATCCAATCTTCCCAAAAATTGGGAAAATTGATTTTTTTCGAGATCGATTAAAAATTCCATTTTCTTAAAAGTGGGATCAAAATGAGTTTTCTAGGTTTAAATGCCAAAAGAAATAACTGAATGAGTTCTAATGATACATTGCTTTTCCTTTCCCAAAAGGGAAAGTTTAGTTTTGTCGTAAAGTTTTTTAACCGCTAGACTAGTCAAATTTTTACAAAATTTCCCATTTTCTCAATAAGTGGATTCAAAATGTGTATTCTAGGTTTGAATGCCAAATGAAAGTAAATTGGATGAGCTACTGACTAATATATTGCATTTTCCAATCTTCAAGTTCACGATTTTTCTCTAAAGTGGGTTCAGAATTAGTTTTTCTAGGTTTGAATTGCCAAATGAACGTAAACTGGATGAGCTACTTACTAATACATTGCTTTTTCCAATCTTCCCAAAATGGGCAAAGTTGAGATTTTATCGTAATCGATCTTAAGTCCGCTAGACTAGTCAATTTTTACAAATTCACGATTTTCTCAATAAGTGGATTCAAAATGTGTATTCTAGGTTTGAATGCCAAATGAAAGTAAATTGGATGAGCTACTAACTAATACGTTGCTTTTTCCAATATTCCCAAAATTGGCATAGTAGAGATTTTGTCGAGATCAATCTTAGGTTCGCTGGACTAGTCAATTTTTACAAGTTCACGATGTTCTCTGAAAGTAAGTTGAAAGTGAGTTTTCTAGGTTTGAATGCCAAATGAAAGTAAACTGGATGAGCTATTAACTAATACATTGCTTTTTGCAATCTTCCCAAAATTGGCAAAGTAGAGATTTTGTCGAGATTGTTTTTAAGTTCGCTAGACCAGTCAATTTTTACGAATTCTCGGTTTTCTCTGAAAAAGGGTTCAAAATGAGTTTTCTAGGTTTGAATGGCCCAATAGTCGCTGCTAGCAAGCTGATTTGACTAAGACCGCCATTTCAAACCTTGCGTTAGCTTTGTTAGTTTGTTAGCCTTCCAATCGCTATTTTAATTTATCTGGTTGCTCTAATATCCATGCCGCCATTTGAAACCTTGCGGCTACTTTCTTAGTTTGTCAGTCTTTCAGTCGCCATCTTAAGTTATGTTGATGCTTTTATATTTATGCTTATGGCCCAAAAGTCCCAGCTAGCATGCTGATGGACTGGGGGACCCCATTTTAAACCATTCGGCTACTTTCTTCGTTTGTCAGTTTTCCAGTCACCATCTTGAGTCTTGTGGTTGCTTTTACATCCATGCTAAAGGCCCAATACTTCAGACTAGTAGAGTGTTGTGAGTTGCGGACGCCATTTTAAACCTTGCGGCCACTTTCTTAGTTTGTCAGTCTTCCAGTCGCCATCTTAAGTTATGTTGATGCTTTTATATTTATGCTTATGGCCCAAAAGTCCCAGCTAGCATACTGATGGACTGGGGGACCCCATTTTAAACCATTCGACTACTTTCTTCGTTTGTCAGTTTTCCAGTCACAATCTTGAGTGTTGTGGTTGCTTTTACATCTATGCTGATGACCCAATAGTTCAGACTAGCGAACTGTTGTGATTATATTCATGATTATGACCCAAAAGTCCCAGCTAGCATGCTGATGGACTGGGGGACCCCATTTTAAACCATTCGGCTACTTTGTTCGTTTGTCAATTTTCCAGTCACAATCTTGAGTGTTGTGATTGCTTTTACATCGATGCTTATGGCCCAATAGTCCCAACTAGCAAGCTGTTGTGACTTGGGGCCGCCATTTTAAGCCTTGCGGTAGCTTTGTTGGTTTTAAAACCTTGCGGCTACTTTCTTAGTTTGTCAGTCTTTCAGTCGCCATCTTAAGATATGTGGATGCTTTAATATTTGTGCTTATGGCCCAAAAGTCCTAGCTAGCATGCTGTTAGACTGGGGGACCCCATTTTAAACCATTCGGCTACTTTCTTTGTTTGTCAGTTTTCCAGTCACCACCTTTAGTCTTGTGGTTGCTTTTACATCCATGCTAATGGCCCAATACTTCGGACTAGTAAAGTATTGTGTGTTGCGGCCGCCATTTTAAACCTTGCGGCCACTTTTTTAGTTTGTCTGTCTTCCAGTCGCCATCTTTAGTTATGTTGATGCTTTTATATTTATGCTTATGGCTCAAAAGTCCTAGCTAGCAAGCTGTTGGACTGGGGGACCCCATTTTAAACCATTCGGCTACTTTCTTCGTTTGTCAGTTTTCCAGTCACCTTCAGTCTTGTGGTTGCTTTTACATTCATGCTAAAGGCCCAATATTGGCAAAGTTAGAGCACGGAAAAGTTGAGATTACTCAATTTTACAAATTCACGATTTTCTCTCGAAAAGTGGGTTCAAAATGAGTTTTCTAGGTTTGAATGACAAACATAAATGAACTAGATGAGCTACTAACTGATACTTTCCCTTTTGTAATCATCCCAATATTGGCAAAGTTAGAGCACGGAAAAGTTGAGATTAATCAATTTTTACAAATTCACGATTTTCTCGAAAAGTGGGTTCAAAATAAATGTTCTAGATTTGAATGACAAGTAAAAGTAAACTAGATGAGGTACTAACTGATACATTCCCTTTTGTAATCATCCCAATATTGGCAAAGTTAGAGCACGGAAAAGTTGAGATTACTCAATTTTTACAAATTCACGATTTTCTCGAAAAGTGGGTTCAAAATGAGTTTTTCTAGGTTTGAATGACAAATACCAGTAAACTCGATGAGCTACTTACTAATACACTGCTTTTTGTAATTATCCCAATATTGGCAAAGTTAGAGCACGGAAAAGTTGAGATTACTCAATTTTACAAATTCACGATTTTCTCGAAAACTGGGTTCAAAATGAGTTTTCTAGGTTTGAATGACAAACATAAATGAACTAGATGAGCTACTAACTGATACTTTCCCTTTTGTAATCATCCCAATATTGGCAAAGTTAGAGCACGGAAAAGTTGAGATAAATCAATTTTTACAAATTCACGATTTTCTAGAAAACTGGGTTCAAAATAAATTTTCTAGATTTGAATGACAAGTAAAAGTCAACTAGATGAGGTACTAACTGATACATTCCCTTTGTAATCATCCCAATATTGGCAAAGTTAGAGCACGGAAAAGTTGAGATTACTCAATTTTTACAAATTCACGATTTTCTCGAAAAGTGGGTTCAAAATGAGTTTTCTAGGTTTGAATAACAAATACAAGTAAACTCGATGAGCTACTTACTAATACATGCTTTTTGTAATTTCCCAATATTGGAAGTTTGAGCCGGGAAAATTTGAAATTACTCAATTTTACAAATTCACAATTTTCTCGAAAAAATGGTTCAAAATGAGTTTTCAGGTTTTAATGACAAAAATAAATGAACTAAAGAGCTACTAACTGAACTTTCCCTTTTGTAATCTCCCAAATTGGGAAAGTAGATTACTCAATTTTTACAAAAATTTACGAGTTCTAGAAAAGTGGGGTTTAAAAAGAGTTTTCTAGGGTTTGAATGACAAATACAAGTAAACTGGAGCTAACTAAATATGCTTTTTTCAATTACCCCAAAATTGGGAAAGTTAGAGTCGGAAGAGCTAAAATTACTCAATTCTTACAATTTCACGTTTTCTCCCCGAAAATGGGGGTTTAAAATGAGTTTTTTTTGGTTTGAATGCCAAATGAAATTAACGGAATAGTTAACTAATACATTGCCTTTTTACAATCTTCCCAAAAAATTGTCAAAGTAGAGATTTTGTCGAGATCGATTTTAAGTTCGCTGGCCCAGTAATTTTAAAGTTCACGATTTTTACCCCTGAAAGGGGTTTAAATTTAAAACATTGCTTTTTGCAATCTTCCCAAAATTTGGGAAAAAAGAGATTTTTTTCAAGATCGATCTTTAAGTTTTTTTCGGACTTGTCAATTTTTACAAATTCTGGATTTTCTCAAAAAGTCAATTTAAAATTTGTTTTCTAGGTTTTAAAGCCATAATGAAGTAAACTGGATGAGCTATTAACTAATACATTGCTTTTTGCAATCTACCCGAAATTGGAAAAGTTGAGATTTTTTTTCCTTCTTAAGTTTTGCTGGACTATTAAATTCTTACAAGTTCACGATTTTTTCAAAAGTGGGTTCAAAAGTGGGGTTTTTTGGAATGAAGGTAAACTGGATGACTATTTTAACTAAACATTTCTTTTTGCAACCTTTTCCAAAATTGGCCAAGATGAGAATTTTATCGAGATCGATCTTTAAATTCGCTTGGACTACAAGTCTTACAAGTTTTACGATTATCTCTGAAAGGGGTTCAAAGTGAGTTTTTTCCCGGTTTGAATCCAAATAAACGTAAACTGGATGAGCTATTTAAATAAAAAAATTGCTTTTTTTCCAAACTTCCTTAAAATTTGGGAAAAATGAGATTTTTCGAGATCGCCGTTTTAAAAAATTTACCTTGTTCTCTGAAATTGGGGTTTTTTAAAAGGGGTTTCTAGGTTGGGAAAACCAAATGACGTAAAAATGAAGAGCTACTAATGATTAATTTTCATTTTCCCAAACTTTTTCAAAATTGGCCAAAAATTAAGATTTTGTCGAGATCGTTACAAATTTACGATTTCTCAAAAAGTGGGGTCAAAAAGGGTTTTCTAGGTTTTTAGGAGTTACTAATGATTTCATTGCATTTTCCCAATCTTCCCAAAATTGGCAAATTGAGATTTTTTTTCCCCTAACAATCTTAAGTCCCCTAGATGGTCATTTTTATAAATTCACGATTTTCCAATAAAGTGGATTCAAATTGTGGTTTTTCAGGGGTTTTTAAGCCAATGAAAGTAAACTGGATGACTAAACAATACATTGTTTTTTCAATCTTCCCAAAATTTTCAAAGTAGAGATTTTTTTTGAGACGATCTTAAGTTCGCTGGACTAGTCAGTTTTTTTTAAAAGTGCAAACTTGTGATCTGAAAAAGGTTTTTAAAGTGGTTTTCTAGGTTAGAATACCAAATGAAATAAACTGAATGAGCTACTTAACTGATATTGCTTTTTTCCAATCTTCACAAAATTGGCAAAGTTGAGATTTTGACGAGTCCCCATCTTAGTTCGCAATTTTTTACATTTTTTTAAGTTCACGATTTTTTCCTGAAAGTGGGGTTTTAATAGAATATTTTTGGTTTAATGCCAAAAAGAAGTAAACTGGATGAGATTAACTAAAATTGCTTTTTCCAATCTTTCCCAAATTGGCAA
>JANFPS010000043.1:0-110066 GCA_024703675.1 Drosophila nebulosa
TCTGTTAGCGGGGGCTTTTTCTCGGCCGGGTCTGGAAGGGGCGGTTATCCGCCCGGATGGTGCAGGTGGGGAAGCCTATATGGTTTACCACAATTTCAACGTGATCCGCCGGTACAATCCGTCAGACTTCTATGCTCTGGGAGTCGGTCTTCTAGGTAGTGCCATAGTGTGAAAAAAGCCGTTCTGCTGTGCTGTGTTGGGGTTGTGGCCTGTTCCAGGCCGGTGCCCAAGGTTCAGCCTTCCGTACATTATGTGGTGGGGTCGGGCTGGCAGGTGGAAAATGCCTGGTTCTATCCCAGAGAGGATTTTTCCTATCAGGCAACAGGCTTGGCTGTTCGTCAGAAACAGGAAAAGACCGCATCAGCACTGACTACGGATGGTGAAGTGCGTGATGACGCGACCATGACAGGAAGCCATCCCACCTTGCAGTTACCTGCGGTGGTTACGGTGATGAACCTCGATAATGGGCGGGAAGTAACGGTCCGGCTGAATGATCGGGGCCCGAAGGAAATTGGTCGCCTGCTTGGCTTGTCACGTAAGGCAGCGGATCTGCTGGGAATGGGAACTGCGCCAGCGCGTGTAAGAATTGTGGAAGATGAAGCAGCCAGCCGTCATCTTGCTGAAATCCTGCCCGGTGGCCCCATGTTGCAGATCAATGCGGCTCCACTGGAAACAGTAACCCAGACCCAGTTGAAGGAAGCGAAGGCAGGGGCCAGAGTCGGGCGCGCCGTTCCGGCTGTTCAGCAGTCTGCGCCGCAGGAAGCTACAGTGGCAGGTGGTCCCATCGTTCTGTCTGATCTCCCCGCGACATGGCGGCAGGGGATGCCTGTTGCTGGTCAGTTCTGGGTCGAGACGGCCGATTTTACGTCCCGTTACGCTGCCGCCCGAGAGGCGGCCCGTCAGGGCGCGTCTGTTGTCCCTTCATTTACCCAGCAGGGAAAAATGTGGGCTGTCCGTCACGGACCGTTTGCGACTATAAGCGAGGCGGATGTGGCCCTGAGGCATGCCCTTGCTGATGGTTTAACCGGATCTCATATTGTCGTCGAATAGGAAAGAACGTGCATACTCGCCGGTTTCTTCTCGCAGGGGGTGCGGCCCTTGCCTCCACTGGTTATTCATTCAATGCGTTTGCCCGTAAGGTAAGGGGAGGCGCGGCCCATGTGCATGCACCTGCCGCAGCAGCGGCCACGCAGCCTGCTCCCGTGCCGGAAACGCCCGCTATTACGCCGGTAGGGCCGGTGGATACCGTAGCGCGCTGGGCCTGTATTCTGGATTATAACAGTGGCGCAACGTTGCTTGAAAAGGCAGCGGATGAACGGATGCCGCCTTCATCTCTCACCAAGATGATGACGGCGTACGTTACCTTCACCATGCTGAAATCTGGCCGCCTGAAGCTGGACCAGACCCTGCCTGTGAGCGAAAAAGCGTGGCGCATGCAGGGATCACGGATGTTCGTGCCATTGGGGCAGAGCGTTTCTGTTGAAGATCTTATCCAGGGTATGGTGATCCAGTCTGGTAATGATGCCTGCGTGGTGTTGGCTGAAGGTATCTCCGGGTCGGAAGAGCAATTCGTTGCCCTGATGAATGAGATGGCAGGGAAGTTGGGGCTCACTAACTCACATTTCTTGAACGCAACGGGCTGGCCTGCTGATGGCCACTATATGTCCGCACGCGATGTTGCGTATCTTGCCTTGCGGCTCATCCATGATTTTCCAGAATATTATCATTATTTCTCGGAAAAAGAGTTTTTCTTCAACAAGATCCGGCAGGAAAACCGGAATGCTCTGGTGGTCAAGGGACTGGCGGATGGCCTGAAGACTGGCCACACGGATGCAGGTGGTTTTGGTCTATGTGCATCGTCTGAACGGGAAGGGCGTCGCGTCATTCTGGCTCTGAATGGCATGCCAACGTCCAATGTTCGTGCCCGTGAGAGCGAGCGGTTGATGGGATGGGCGTTCGCCAACTTTGAATCCGCAAAAATTCTCAGCAAAGGGGATGTGGTAGAACAGGCTCCCGTATGGATGGGGCAAGTTCAGACAGTCCCCTTGGTTGTGGCCCAGGACTTCACCATGCTGTTACCCCATGGCTGGCGCAACTCAACGCATGTGTCTCTGGATTATCAGGGACCGTTGGCAGCTCCCCTCAAGCAGGGGCAGCCTGCTGGACAACTGACGGTGTTGTTGCCGGGTGGTCGACAGGCGCTGGTACCCGTTGTGGTCGGGCAGGATGTGCCTGCGCTGGGTGTTCTGGGGCGTGCGGCCCGCAGACTGCATCTTTAAGACTGAAAAAGGTCGGGTTTTTTTACGCTGGGGGGGTGGAGAAGGCGTAGGGAAGCCCCCACGCAGCTTAAACGCTGCAGGGCCCCCCCCCGCTGGTGGGGGGAGTTGTGACCACGCGGGAACCAGGTGGTTCTCCGGGAGCCGAAGAATTACGGCAGGTTCTTCTGTTTGGTAAACATCCGCTCTCTCTCCGGGCGGAGATTCTAACGCATTTTGCGGCACGATATGATCATGTTGATCAGGTGATCACGCCCTCCGGGGAACGGGAAAAAGTGGTGGTGTGTGATCTTTTTTAAAGGGATTCCCCCTGGCTTTCAGGGTTAGGGGTCGCGCAGAGGGAAACCCGGATGTCTTGCGCCTGATTTCTCGTCTGCAGGAGCAGTTGGGGCGTGATCCGGACATGACGTTTCTGCTGGAAGCTCCGCGGGATGTTGCTCGTCTGCGGCTGGCAGCGCGGGGGGCTCCAGTTGATCGTTATGAACTGTCAGATGAAGGGTTTCACGCCCGGGTTCTGGCGGGTTTTCAGGAGATCGCCCGGCAGGATACCGGCCGCGTCCGCCGTATCAGCACGGATGGCCTCTCACCAGAGGCGGTCAATGCCATGATTGTCAAAGATATTCGCGCACGTCTTCAGTAAAGGACTATCATGCAGGAGGACCCGGCCTTGAAATCGCGGGATCTGAAGGGGCATGAGGCCGCTTTGCAGGCCTTTCGCACGGCTCTTGCTTCCGGACGAATGCCTCATGCGTGGCTTATTACCGGGCCACCCGGCATAGGCAAAGCAAACTTTCGCATTTGCGTGGCGCCCTTTTTTTTGGGGGGAAGATCGGTAGTCCGGCGGGGCCGCATTCCGCAGAAACAATGCGGACCTTCTGGTTGTTAGCCGAAGTTTTGATGAAAAACGGCAGCGGTTTCGTGGTGAAATTGTTGCGGATGAGGTTCGGCCTATTAACGCGTTCCTGCGCCGCACAGCGGCGGAGGGAGGTTGGCGCGTTGTGATTGTGGATGGTGCAGAGTGGCTCAACAGAAGTGCCGCCAATGCCCTTTTGAAGATTTTGGAGGAACCGCCTCCGCAGGCTGTGCTTTTATTGACCAGTTCTGCTCCGGGCCGGTTGTTACCCACCATTCGCAGCCGGTGCCGTAAGCTTGATCTGGCTCCCCTTGATACGCATAGCCTGCAAAGTGTGATTGTTCGGCAGGTGCCGGACGTTTCTCCAGATGACATGACGCGTATGCTTGAAAGCGCGCAGGGAGCACCCGGAAGAGCGCTTGCCCTTCTGGCGGATCAAGGCGGTAAGATGGCTGATCTGGCGCAGGAAGCTGTGGCGGGTGTTTCTGTCAGTCGATCCTATCAGATTGCTGAGGCTGTTTTGCGCAAAGACGATGGTTTTAATTTATTTTTCAGTCTGTTATCTGATTTTCTTCAGAATAGGGCGCGTCAGTCTGCACGGCAGGGGCTTAATCAGTCCAATGCTCTTGCTCAGGCTTGGGAGGCCATTATGCGTCTTCAGGGCGAGACGGAACGCTTCAATCTGGATAAACAGGAATCTCTTCTCCAAGCCATGACCATTGCGAGTAAAGCATGACCGGCCGTTTTTATGTCACGACCCCAATCTATTACGTGAATGGCGCTCCCCATATCGGGCACGCCTATACCTCCGTTGCGGCGGACGTCATGGCGCGTTTTTACCGGCTGGCGGGGGACGAGGTCTTTTTTCTGACCGGAACGGACGAGCACGGCCAGAAGGTGGAACAGGCTGCACAGGCAGCAGGTATTGACCCCAAAGTTTTTGTGGACCGCGTTTCTGCGGATTTCCGGAACATGGCGGATGCCATGGCCATCTCCTATGATGACTTCATTCGCACAACGGAACCGCGTCATATTACCGGTGCGCAGGCTCTTTGGCAGAAAGTGGCGAAAATGGTGCCTCTACTGGGGGGGTATGAGGGTGGTACCTTTCGGGATATGTTTTTCTACGGTGAAGATGAACTGATTGACGGGCCGGAGGGCAAGAAAGTTGCTCCTACCGGCGCACCTGTCGATTGGGTGAAGGAGCCCTCCTATTTTTTCAAGCTGTCAGCATTTCAGGATAAATTGCTGGAACTGTATGAAAGTCATCCTGACTTTCTAGGCCCCAACAGCACCAAGCGCGAGATTGTCAGCTTCGGGGAAGCAGGGGTTTTGCGCGATTTTTTCCATCAGCCGCCCCAGTTTTAAAAATGGGGGGCTTTCCCTGCCGGTGGGATGAAGCCCATGTGATGTATGTCTGGTTTGAGGGCTCGGGGGCCCTTTAAACCTGAGGGGCCGGGAAACTAACCCAAAACCCCCTTGACCCGCCCCGGCGGGCTTCTTCCTTGGCCTCCCAAATTTTGCATCGGGGGGTAAGGATACTTGCCCGTTTCCCCCCACCACCATTTTTACGGGCCCAAAAGCCCTTCCTGAGGGCTGCCGGTTTTGGGGGTGGCCAAAGAAATTTTTGCGAAGGGCCTGGGGCCATTGAAGGCCAGAAATGAGCAAATCTCTGGGAAAATGTGGGCCAAATTTCCGGGGGGACCCCGGGGCAAAAAAATTTGGTGGGGGATCCCCGGCCAGGTTTCCCTTTCCTGCGGGAGGGAAGTGCCGTTTGGCGGAAAAAACAGGGGTTTTTCCCTCGAAAAGTCCCGGTTACGCGCAAAAACGTGGAACTTTCCCGAACGATCTTGGGCAATCTCGGGCCAGCGCACGGCTCTTTTCTGGTTCCCCCGAAACTCGAACCCGGTTTTCATTCCAGAGCGTCGGGCGCGGGACGGAACTGATATTTCATCTCCGGGGGCAGGAAATTTGTTCGTGCCGGGGTTTTTTGATGGCCCCCCAAAACTGGAACGCTTTTGCATTGAGGGAGCACTGGAAGACCCCCGGGGAAAATTTAACCCGGGGGGAGGCAATGCCTACATTGACCCTCAGGGGCCCCGGGGGGCGCGGGGCGTAAAAACCGGGATGCCCAAAAAGGGTTTAAAGACGTTCTGGCGGGGGTTTACGGGAAATGCCATTGCGCGGTATTCCCACAGTGTTTTCACCGTTCTTTGGCCGCAGAGCTTTGGATCGCATGTTGATCCGCTTGGGGTTGAAAAATGGTAAAACGGACTTCCCGCGGGACGGGAAAAAAACCTGTTTCCCCGGGCGGGGGCGCAAGCTCCCAGGGGGGCCACAGGGTATTTTTCCCGGGCCGTTATGTAAAAACCCACGGCAAGCCTTCATGGGGTTTTTACCTTTGGCAGGACTGTTTCGATTCTCATTGCCATCTGGATCACTTCACGGCGGAAGAAATTCCCGTGCTTCTGGCAGGGCCCAGCCAAAAAAGGGCCAAAGGGTAGGGGGTTTTGGTCCCATCGGAAACGCGTTGGCAAGTGCTGACCAAAAAAAGAAACTGACACATTCGGGCAGGGCCTGACGTGCGCGTGTGGTGCAGTGTGGGTACGCATCCAGACCATGTTGAGGAAGAGCCCGTGCCCTCCGTGCAGGTGATTACGGCATGTGCAGATGTTCCGGAAGTAATCGGGATCGGAGAAAGTGGTCTGGATTATTTCCATGGGGAAGAAAGCGTGCGCCCCCTTCAGCAGGAGAGCTTTCGGCAGCATATCGGGGGGGGCCCGGGGATTTTAAACCCTGCCGACCCTTTCACCCCCGCGCGACAGGCGGTTAAAATATTGCGCAGATCCTCCGGGAAGAAACAGAGGTTGGGGCATTCCCTATTCTGCTGCACTGTTTTGCTTCCAGCGCCGCACTGGCCCAGTGTGTTGTCGATCTGGGAGGATATGTCAGTTTCTCCGGTATTTCGACGTTTCCGAAATGCGGTGAGTTCCGTGAGGTAGCCCGTACCCTGCCGGCTGACAGGATTCTGGTGGAAACAGATTCTCCTTATCTGGCTCCTGTGCCGCGGCGGGGTAAAAGGAAGGGCCCCGCGTATTTTGGCCTATACCGCAGCCTGAAATTTGCAGGGGTTCGGGGTCAGGGAGGGCCCGACTTCAGGGCGCATGACCACTGAAATTTTTTTGGGCTTTTCTTTAAGGGGGCTAGTGGGGGAGGGCCGGGAAAAAATGAAGGTCACCATTCGGGGTTTGTGGCGGTCGGCGGGGGTTTCCCGATCCCTGGAGGGGGGAAAATGGGCAGGAAATCGGGGGGGGCCTGTGACCCAGCAGAGCCAAAAAACCCGTCGCCCCCGGGGCCTCTTTTTTCCCTGGAGAGGGGGAAAGGGGCAAAAAAAATTTTTTCTGGTGGACACCAGCCCGGATATCCGGGCTCAGTTTCCCTAAAAAAAACCGGTTTCAAGGGCTTTTCCCGTTCCATTTTTTAAAACCCACGCTCACCGAAAAACCATATGGGCGGGGCTGGACGAAGTACGTGGGATCAATCGTATTATTCGGCAGCCAATCAAGGCTTATGGCGCGGCTTCGGTTCTTGATGAAATCCAGACGCGGTTTGATTATGTCTTCAAACCATGGACATCACCTGAATTTTTTCGGGCGGTTGTTGAGGCCTGTCCTGTGCCAGAGCAGGGACAGTTTGAAATGGCAGGCTATCTTTTTACCGTATTTCAGCAGGTTCCCAAGGGCCCGAAACCTTTCCCCAGCGGTTTGCGGTGGGGGAAAATTTTTGGGCCTACGCACGGATTTTGGTTTGAGCTAGGCCCGGGAAAATCCCGGGCTCCCTTTGGGCCCGGGGGTTTGAGACTGGATTTTTCGATTGCTTTCAGCAAAAACCCCACAGCGCTCACGCATGGCTGGAACGGGTTGTGGAATGGCAGGATATCCTTCAACCGCGGCGAACCATTCTGACCCATATGGGAACGGATATGGACTGGCGTTGGATGAAAAATAATCTGCCAGACACCATGGGGCCAGCATGGGGGGGTATGACCCTGAAACGTGGCGAGCCTGCGCCCCTTTTTCAGTGCGAGCGGGGGGTTTCCCCGCCCCTGAAAATATGGGCCCCGGGTTTTCCTCTTTTTTTTGCCCCTCGTCCATCCCGTAAAAGGGGGGGAAAGAGAAAGCCGTATTTCTTGCCGGGTTTTGCGGCCCCATCAGAACCCGGGGAGGGGGCCGCATTTTCCGAAAAAAGGGCGGGTTAACGCCGCCCCAAAAATAACTGGCGCAGGGGAAAAAGGGGAAAACGCGCCCAGGCCCGCCCGGGCCCCCCATCGAAATTTCCCTTACAGGCGGCCAAAAAGCCCCTTTTTCCGACAAAACCCCATCTACCGGTTTTAAGGGGAACCGGGATCCCCCCCTTTTTGCCTGGGAAAGACAGGTAATCCAGCACATCCCGCGCTTTGGGACCGCGGCGCTGATAATCCTCACAATGCAGCAAAACGTACAGGGGTTCCGCGGTCCTTTCCCAACCAATGCTTCCCCGCAGGGGCCGGAGGGGTTTCCCGGGGAGTGCCATTCCAGCCATACAGGGCCCGTTTTTATAAGGCCCTGCGGCGGGGGGCGGCGCGTGACAACGGGGCGCCCGCTGTCAAACGGACGGGATGCGGGTTTTTCCGGGGGAAAAACTTCTTCTCCTGAAATCCCGGGTGAGGGAAACCGCGTAAAGTCAGAAAGCCGTGGGGTGGGCCCGGGGAACGAAACCCCGCTTCCGCGCCGGGAGAAAAATTGAAGCTCCCTGCTTGGCTCATCCCCTGGGGAAAGGGTAATCCCTGGGGGCACAAAACCCAATATCCCGGGTGGGGGGGCGGCAAACTTTCTCCCAAAAACTGGGGCAAAATTCGTGCGCGTGGCGGGCGCTTTCATGCTCTGCGGAGCGCATCAGGTCTTCTACCATGGCACCTGAAAGTTTCCCTTTGCCCCGCCATAGGGGCAATGGGCCGTCCGTCTGGACGGAAATTTCAGCCCGCAAGGTGCGCCCCCAAAACCGGCGGGGAAAAATTTTTAAAACCCCGTTCAAGCCGCTTCAACCATTGAGGGTGCGGGGGAAGGGGAAACAAAATATTTTTCCCAACGTCTTTCATTCTTTTTAAAGTCCCCATCTCTAATTTTTAAAAAAAAACCCGTCATAAAACGGGTGTTAAGGTACAGCCCGGGTTTTCATTCCATTCATTTCCCCCTTTGGGTGTCCCCTCTGGCCCCATCATGCAGCCGGTAAAGGGCCGCCCGCCAAAAATCAACGCCCAGGGGCCCCTCGGTACCCGGCCCAGTTGAGCGGAAAGCGGAATATCAAACCCCCTCCATATTGTTCCCCCTTCAGCCGCTTTCCCGGCGTGGCTTCAAAAATGGAAAGGGGGTTCAATCGGGGAAGGGGCCCGGGACTGGTCCGGGGGCAATGGCCCCCAGCCGTGATAAACCTGCTCCGAAATCGCAAAAAAAGCAAACGGCTTTCCCCCTTTGGGTGTTAAACCGGGGTGGGACCCGTTTCCTTCAATCCGGACTGTCGCCGAAAACGGTCTTTTCCCAAAGGAAAAAAAACAAGGCAACCCTTAGGGTCTGGGGGGCCAAAATTTCCCACCCCCTTGCGGCTGTGGGGGGTTTGGGGTAAAAAACAAACCCCAAAAACCCGTCCCTGCCCTTTAGGAAGAAAGATACGTGCGGGGGAAAGGCCATTGGGCCCCTGCTGGGGGCCAATACCCAAAGGCGTTGGGGGGCCCCGAGGGCTTCCCGGGTTTTTTTCGGCTTTTTTTTTTATCCATGCGGGAAAAAAGCTCAAAAGGGTCTGGGGTTCCCCGATCAATAAGGTCTGTTCAGTCATGCGGGCCCTTTTGCTCGCATCGGAATTGGGGCAAAAGGGTGCGAGCCCGTTTCTGTTTTCATACTGCTAATGGGGGAGGGTGAGGAGAGGCGATTACTGCCAGTGGTCTGCTTTTCTTGAGAAACCAGGGAAATGCGGCTGAGTAGAGTGCCTGACAGGGTTTTTAAATTTTTTTCCCCGGGGGTAATCAGCAGGTTTTGTGGCAGACGGGGCAGGTTTTTTTAGGGGCCAAAAAAACGAACGGGGAAGGTCCCTTTTTTGGGGCCGTGCGGGGGATGCCCCCACTTTTTTCCCACTTAAAGTTCTTTGCAAAATTCGTAAAAAGAAAAGGTCGAAGGGTTTTTAGGGATGTCGTCTCATGACACCATATTGCCCGCAAAGGGTACGCTGAAAGCGGGGAAAAAAAAGGGTTTGGTTTATGGGGGTGGCCCCAAAGAAACGTTCCATCCGGCCCTGGGGGAATTTTCCAGGCAAATGGCGGCCCTTTAGGGGGGGGGGAATGGGCCTTTTCCTATTTTTGGGTGAGAGGGTTTTGGGGAAAGCGCGTGACCAAACCCCCTTGGGCCAAAGCATTTGCGCATCCCTTGCTGCCAAAGGGGGATTTAAATGGATGAGCAGCATTGAATGGGCCAGTGTTTACCCAAAACTTGAACAGGAAAAAGGGGTTTACTGGGTTTTGTGGGGCAAAAGCCCAAATTTGGGTGGGCTGATAAAAAAAATCTGCGTGGCCTTTTTGTGGACAACCCCCCCGGGGTGCGTTTCTGACGGCGGGTTTGGGTATCTCCCGCATTCCTTCAAAGGGGCCTTTTCACAGCGGGGCAGGGGCTCTGATGAAAAATGGCGGCTCTCTGCTTACCCTGAGCTATCTGGGGGCCGAACGTGTGATGCCGCATTTAAAAACTGATGGGGGGTTTGGGAAGGCGGGTCTTTTAGGGCCCTTTCCCTGCGTTTTATTGGGGGGCTGATCTGGGTAGGATGCCATTCGGGGTAAAAGCCCTTTTCTGCCTTGGGCCCGATCAAGACCCTTGCCCGGGCCCTTTGGGATTGGGGATTTCCGGGTTTTTATCCTCAAATGGAAAACCCGTATAAAGCGCCGCTGGAACGCAAAAGTGGCTTTGTTTAAGAAGTGGGGGGAGCTTGGGGGTCCTACCCTGCTTTCAGACCTTTCTTCCGGCGTGACGGGTGAAGTTCATCATGTGGATAGTGGCTACCACATGGTGGGCATGAAAAATTTCCCACCCACCCTGACATTTTCCTCGCTGGGGACTAAGGGAAAACCCCTGTCCCCCACCCAAAACCTTTGGGGCCCGGATTTTTTCGTGTTTTCTCATGGGGGGAAAGCCAGGGCCCCGGGATTTGGGTTGTGGGGGGAAAGGCTCCCGCCGCGTCTGGCGCTTTAAAGAAGCTGATATCCAAACCCTTTTTTGGACCCGGGGGGGCCCCGGGGGGGCCGGGGCAAAAACCCGCCTTTACCCACCCAACCCGGGGTGAACGGGTGGGGGGCGTTTTTCCCTTTTGGGGGGTGTTTTTAAGGGGGAAAACCACAGGTTTTCACCCATTTCCCCCCGCTGATTTGAAAATTCGGACCAGCGGGTTCCGGGGAAGGGGTTTATGGTGATAAATTTCCCAAACCCACCCCCCCCCCCGGCCCTGCAAAAATTTACCTATGAAACTGAAATATTATTGCGACTACCCCGGGGGGGAGGGGCGGTTTCCCCCGCTGCTGAAAAATGCCCCCGGCCCCCTGGGGGCCCCCGGAGCAAAACGCCCCGGGGGTTTTTCTGGGGGGGTGATATTTTGTGTGGGGCGGCCCCGCGGTTTGGCAACTTGGCCCGCACCAAAAATTTACCCGGAGCCCGGGGGGACTGGGAGGAAAGGTGGAGCTAACCCCTTTTTCTGCCCCGAAAGTGCGGGGGTTTTTTCCGGGAAAGGGAAGAATATTTTCCGGGGATCCCTTAAAGCGGGGTTTCCCTTGGGGGGGTTTTATTTTGAAGTCGTCGCTTGGAAAAAAAAGTGCCGGGAGGTCCCGGGAGCTCCCCGTTTACGGGGAAAAGGATTTTTAGCCCTTTCTGCCCGGGACTGATTTAGTATTAAAACCCCCCGTTTAAGGGGGTGGAAAAAAAATTGGGGCGGCTTTTTCCGCCGCCCCTTGGGGCCAACTACTGGCGTGGGAAAAAAAAGCTGATCCCCTTTTCAAAGGGAAAAAGGGAAAAAAATGGCCGGTTTTGGGGGGTAAAATGCAGGGGCCATTTTTGGGAGGGGAAAATTTTCCCGGGGCAAACGATAGTGGGGGCGGTTTTTCAAGGGCAACCCCCCAATTTTCCCGCTGAACCCCCCTTTCCCTTCCAAACACGCGTTGGACAGGAGAAAGGAAACCCTTACCCCCAAAGGGCGGCCCATGATCCTGTGTGGGGGTTTTGTTTCTGTGCCGGGGTTGGGAGAAGCGATTATGGCCCGGGTGTTGGGCAGACCAAACTTTTTGCGGGGACCGAGGCCAGATGGCCTGATCAGGCCACCGTGTCGAAACCAGCGTTTAAATTTTTTGCCTTGAACAGTTTTTAGGGGCAGGACCGCCTTTCCCTTTGGTTTGTTTTGCCCGTTTTCAAAATGTTCCTTTTGGGCGCGCCGGGGAAAGTCAGCCTTGAGCGGGCGGGCCCAAAGGGCGTAAATTTTAAAAAAGTCGGCCGCTTTAAATTAGGCGTCGGCCTTTGTGTCGATGGGTTTTTCAAAATAAGCCCCCCGCCCCAACCCAGAATAAGGGAAAAAGGGGCCCCTGGGAAAAAGGGGGTGGGGGGGGCGGGGGGCCCGCGCCCAAAATAAAATTTTTCCGGATTGGGTTTCCCCGGGGTTTTCCTTCAAAGCGGGTATTTTAAAACCCTAAGGCTTGGTTTTCAAAGCCCTTTACTTTCTGTTAAAAAAAAAACTGTGCCTTTGGGCCCTTCCCTTTATGGGACCTTTCCCCAAAGGGCAAATGCCGAATTTCTTGATCGCCATATCATCTTCCTTTGCAATACGCGTTGACGGGGTTTGCGGTGGGGGGGCAGGCGCAATTTTGGGGGTTCAGTGGCAAAAATTTGCTCCGCTTTTGCCCGAGGAAAGAGAAGATGTTTGCAGCGAAGGTGTGGCATATGACTCTCCCATAGGTGCGGCTCCGTCTGCCTCTGCTCTTGCGTCATGGCAGGAAGCGCTGCATTCGGAAATGCTTTCCGGCACTGTTCTTTTTGTGCGGACAAAACAGGACAGGGCTGACCAATTCGGAGACCATGATGAGTTCCACCACGACCGATACCTCTTTTCCGGTTTAATTAGTCCTTTTATTGGTGGAGGGGCGTAATGGCCCCCCCGCTTTGGGGCTTTTTTTTTTTTGACAAACTTCAGCCAGACTGGAGCTTATTTTTTTTGAAAAGCCCCCGGGAAATTAAAAATGGCGGGGAAGAAAGCTCGGATGCCTGGAACAATGCCCGGGGACCGGCCAAATTTTCCCCTTGTGCGAACTTTAATTTCACCCCGCAGCAGGTTTACGGCAGGGGTGGGGGTATCACAAAAAGGGTTTTTGCCGTTAAAAGAAAACCTTTTAGATTTCCCGGGGCAGTTTTTGGGGTATCTTTTAGAAAAAGGGGTTTTTTTTCTACCCCACGTGAAATTTATTACCCCGGGCCCGCATATGAGCTTTGTATGGGGCGATGCGAATGTCAGCTTTCTGAAGAAGCGGTATGAAGCCCTGAGTGCGCAAAAACCCTTGGGTTTTGGGGAAGGAATTTGGGAAAAATTCGGAAAAAAAACCCCCCGCAGATTTTGGAAAAAAGGGGGATCCCCTTGGCCATGAAAAAAAAGGGCCCGCTGGTTTAAAAAAACTGGCTGGAAAAAAAACCCGGAGGGGCCCAAAGGCCCCGGAGTGAAAATTTTGGGAAAACCTTTGACCCCGGGCCCTTTCTGGTTTGGGGTTAAATTTGGGCCCGCACCCCCAAACCTGTTAAAAACCCTATGGCATTCAACCCCAAAAACGAAGTTCAGGATATTTAAACAGGGGGAAAGGATGGACGCTGGGCGTGTTAGGTTTTAGGATTTACGCCCCGAAAAACAAACTTAACCCCCTCAACCGCCAAGTCGTATTTTTTGGGGCCCCCCGCGGCGGGGGGCCCCTTCCTTTTGGCCCCCAGAAGACGGGGATCCCGGAAAAACCCTGGGTGGGGGTTGGGTTTTGGCCCCCCCGGTTTAGGGGGGCCCCGTTTCTTTTTCCCTGCGTTGCAAAAAACCCCGGGTATCTTTGTCCCCCAGCATCATGCAAAGGTATATGGCAAGGCCTCAGTCGGGGCTCCGCCCATGTCGGTCCCGCATCTTGATACCCGGATGATCAATGGTCAGCGGGCACTCCTGTTTGGGCCCTATGCAGGGTTCTCCACCCGTTTCCTGAAAAACGGATCTTTGCTGGATCTGCCCCGGTCCATAAAATCCAACAATATCGGTGCCATACTGGCCGTGGCGAAGGATAATTGGCCGCTGACTAAATATTTGATCCAGCAGGTTTTACAGTCCAATAGTGAACGTATAAACGCCCTGAGGGATTTTGTGCCTGAAGCCCGGTCTGAAGACTGGGAACTGGTGACAGCAGGCCAGCGTGTGCAGATCATCAAGAAAGACGCCAGAAAGGGTGGGGTGCTGCAGTTCGGCACCGAAGTTATCGCCAGTCAGGATGGTTCGGTTGCGGCATTGCTCGGCGCATCTCCCGGTGCATCCACTGCGGCGCCCATTATGTTGACGGTGCTGAAAAAATGCTTTGCAGACAAGTTGCCGGAATGGGATGCCAAGCTGAAGGAAATCATTCCGTCTTTCGGGCAGAAGCTGGCAGATAATCCCGAACTGTGCACTCAGCTTCGCGATAAAACCACCACAGTCCTGAATCTGAAAGAATAGAAAACAGCCAAAATGTCTGGGTCGCTTGCTAACAGGGCCCAGACTAATTTTTGCGGGCAAGAAGGGAATGGGTTTTCAGGGGTTCTCCCCGGGGGATCGGCCCCTTCCTTTTTCGATTATATCGAAAGGCAACCTTTGATTTTCAGTGATAAAAAATTCGATGGGGTTTTAAAAACCACCCGTCCCCGTAAATGAGACCATATGGGAACCAAAGAAGGGGCTTTGGCTGGTTTTCAGTCCGATAGACGAGCTGGCTTTGAATTTCCAAAATCCTCAGCAAAGAGGATGGGGGTGGAACAGGTTCCGGCATGGGGGCCCCGTCTTGAGAATGCCTCTGACAGATGAGAGGCTATTTGAGAAAGCCTGTCCTAGCCCGCTGGACTGGAACGGCTTTTTTTGAGGTCACGCGCGCGGGGGTATTGTCCTGAGTGCTAAGCGTTGGGTCTTAAAGTCTATCTTTTTAGCGTCGGAAATTCCTCGCTAACTCTCTGCAGCTTATTGCTCAAACAGCCTCGAAGACAGACAGCGCAGAAAAATTCTGTGCGCTGGTTTCAGGGTTTTTCTCCCAAAAACTCATGTCACCCGCTGCACCGCATTACCCCAGGCGGATCATGGGGGAAAATTTCGTCGGGATTCCCCCTGAATGTGACCGTGTTTTTCGGGGTTTCCCGTAAGGAGAGCTCCGGCAGCGGAGCATATCTCCCTTTTGCCCCAGAAAGCGTTATCTCGCCCTATCAGGCAGACCATCAGTTCAGTGGTGGGGTCACCAGGCGTTACCACAATGCGGCGTGCACGCTCCGGTTCATGGGCCTGAAACCACCCCAGAAGAGGGTCATCTTCTGCCAGCTGTAAAGCATGATCCAGTTTTTCATCTACAAAACGGTGCCAGGTGCTTTTGGCCTTCTGGAACGAAACAGGCATATTGCCTTTGCCATCCAGACGGGTCTGGTGGGTAGGGGATAATTTTACAGTTACGAATTCATTATGCCCATGAGGCAGAGCGCAGGACTCGCTGGCACCATGAATAAGCCGGTGGCCCATGGAAAAGCGGCGGGTAAAAACCAGATCAGGCATGAGCCTTCTCCGCTTCATAGTCTTCCCATCCCGCACGGCGGAGATCACAGGCAGGGCATTTTCCGCAGCCATGGCCCCACGCGTGGAGCGCTGTGCGTTCTCCAAGATAACAGGTATGGCTTTCACGGTTAATCAGGGTGACAAGATCATCGCCCCCCAGTTCCTCAGCCAGTTTCCATGTTTCAGCTTTGTTGATCCACATCAACGGGGTGTGCAGCACGTAGCGCGCATCCATCCCCAGATTCAGGGCTACCTGGACGGCTTTTATGGTGTCATCCCGGCAATCCGGATAGCCGGAATAGTCGGTTTCACATACCCCGGTGACAATATGCCGGATGCCGCGCCGGGCTGCGAGGGCCGCGGCAAAGGTCAGAAAGATGATGTTCCGGCCCGGCACAAAGGTGTTGGGCAGGCCCCCACCTTTTTCCGCCATGCGATTCAGCACGCGAGTCGTCGTTTCCGAGATATCGCCAAGCGCGCCAAGGGCCAGAGTGTGATCCATGCCCAAACGTTCAGCCCAAACCGGATTTTGAGCCCGCATGCCTTCACGCAGTGCTTCGCGGCATTCCAGTTCCACCGCATGGCGCTGGCCATAATCAAACCCCATGGTTTCCACACGGCCGAAGCGGGCCAGCGCCCACGCCAGACAGGTTGCGGAATCCTGTCCGCCAGAAAACAGAACAAGAGCTGATTCTTTTTGAGCGTTGAGAGGGAAGGCCATGGATCAGGGAATACCGGTCAGCTTGTGGGTCTGAAGAGAAAGACCCCATTTGGGGTGCGCCATACAGTAAGCGGATGGCAGCCTGTATATTGGCGCTTTGCTCTGGCCCGTCCATGGGTTGAAGCCAGAAATGTGAGAAGTCGAGATTTTCCAGCGTAGCGGGATCAAGTCCCGATTGCGGGAAAACCAGTTTGAGCTCAGTTCCGTGCTGCTGTTCAAGCGGTGCGCCGGCTTTGGGGCTGATGCACAGCCAGTCTATCCCGTCAGGTGTCGACAGTTGCATTACTTCAACTGCGACTAAAGGCCTCGTTTTTTTAGTGCATGGCAATCAAATCAAAGGGTATCATAGCGGAGAGGGGTTCTCCTCCCGTAAAGACTACCAACCCCGGTACGGAACGTGAAACAGGTTTGTCAGGCCACAGGCTCGCAATCGCATCTGCCAGGGCATCAGCGTTTTCAAATTTCCCACCGCCGGAACCATCGGTGCCAATGAAGTCCGTATCGCAGAACTGGCACGTGGCCTTGGCGCGATCTTCCTCACGCCCGGTCCACAGATTGCACCCGGTAAAGCGGCAGAACACGGCCGCACGACCAGCCTGTCCTCCTTCTCCCTGAAGGGTGAGGAACATTTCCTTTACGGAGTAAATCATTGTTTTAAAGGGTCAGATGCAGCTCAGGCCTGAGCTGCGTCCAGACCAATCCCTGTTGTGTGCATACCCAGGCGATCAAGCAGAACCCGATCACGCTGAGCCTGCGGGTTGGGAGTGGTCAGTAGCCGTTCCCCATAAAAAATGGAGTTGGCTCCCGCCAGGAAACAGAGGGTCTGCGTTTCATCACTCATGTTTTCACGGCCCGCAGCAAGACGCACGCGGCTTTTGGGCATGGTGATGCGCGCTGCGGCAATCATGCGTACAAAGTCGAGTGGATCAATTTCTTCGGCTTCGCCCAGCGGCGTGCCTTTTACGCGCACCAGCAGATTGATGGGCACGCTTTCAGGGTGGGTGGGGAGGGTAGCAAGCGCGGCAATCAGGCCAGCCCGATCCGTCTCGTTTTCGCCCATGCCAACAATACCACCGCAACAGACATTGATGCCAGCATCACGCACATGGGACAGCGTATCCAGGCGATCCTGATAAGTGCGGGTGCTGATGATTTCACCGTAAAATTCGGGGGAGGTGTCCAGATTGTGGTTGTAGTAATCCAGCCCCGCATCCTTGAGTTTTCCGGCTTGCGCGGAATCCAGCATGCCGAGAGTGACGCACGTTTCCAGCCCCAGATCCTTGACGCCTTCCACCATGGCACAAACGGTTTCCAGATCATGCTCCTTAGGGGAACGCCATGCGGCCCCCATGCAGAAGCGGCTTGCCCCGGCGTCACGCGCCTTGCGGGCTTCTGCCAATACGGTTTCCACAGCCATCAGGCGATCGGCTTTAACGCTTTTTTCATGCCGCGCACTCTGCGGGCAATAAGCGCAATCTTCCGGACAGCCGCCGGTCTTGATGGAAAGAAGGGTAGAAATCTGGATATCTGTCGGGTCAAAACTGGCCCGGTGAATAGTCTGGGCCCGGAACATAAGTTCAGGGAATGGCAGATCCAGCAGAGCCTGAATGTCAGCTACTGTCCAGTCATGACGAATATCAACGCCAGTTAAGCCGGACGCAGACATGGCGGAGGAGGGACGGGAAACAGGAGAAGAACCATCGGGCATGTGAGAAACCGGATTTTTTATGATATAAAGATAGCATCATATCTGCTTTGCAGCCTGAACGCCAGCGTGCGTCATTCTGGGGGAGACGGGATTTCTTCCAATCAAGAAGGTGTCTCGAAAAATCAGTATGGTCGGACTGCTGAGAAGCTTGTGGCGGAACACACCGGATTGTTGTCCCGCTGGTCACATCGTGCTTTCAGATCGGTTTTTGGGGTCTGAAAAAAATCTTTGCCCATCCTCACATGCAGCTGGTTCAAACGGCGTTTGAAATAGCGGATTCAAATGCCGAGCAAGTTGGCCTGCTGGGCTGTTGAAGGTAGCCGACAAGGGTTTTTAAGAGGGCTTGGCTCGTATATCGCTTCAAAACAGGGCTGTTTTTCGGTCACTAAAAACCAGCGGCTGATTTCTGGATCGGTTTTCCCTGATATCCGTATGAAAAAGCCAACTCCAAGAAGAAGGCTTTTGGGAGACAAAAACCTTCTTCCTGCAAGCGGTGTGGACTTATTTTGTCGTGTAACCGCCGTTAACCAGAATGGTCTGTCCCGTCATCCACCATCCATCAGAAACCAGCGTACGAACAAACGGCACGACATCTTCAATATCCGTCAGGCCGGTTTTGCTGAAAGGCGACAGGGCCGCGGCGGATTTGTGATAGGCTACAGCGTCAGGCGCTTCTTGCCCGTAGAAAAATGGCGTATCCATGGGGCCGGGCCCAATGGCGTTTACGGAAATGCCACGCGCGCCAAATTCCTTGGACGCAGCACGGGTAAAGTGCTCCACCGAGGATTTTGAGCCTGCATAGGTAGAGTAAAAGGGGGTGTAGGCACCCAGAAGAGACGTCACAAGCGTGACGATCTTGCCGTTGTCCTTCAGGTGAAGGCCTGCTTCTTTCAGGAAGAAATAGGCAGCCTTCGTGTTGACGGCAAACATCTCGTCAAATTCAGCCTCCGTTGTCTCCGCAATCGGTTTTTTGAGAACTTTGCCAACGGTGTTGATAGCGATATCAGGCTTGCCGATGGCGGCAATAGTGTCCGCAAACAGCTTTGTTGTTGCGGCTGCCGTTGTGAGATCTGCGTGAAGTGCTACGGCTTTGACGCCTGCCTGCGTTAACGTTGCCAGCGTTTTGTCAGCATCGGCTTTTGTGGCAGCACTATTATAATGGATGGCAATAGCGCCTACACCATGGGCAGTCAGATCATGCGCAATCAAGGCACCAAGATTTTTGGCGCCTCCGGTGATGAGAACTGTTTTTCCGCGAAGAGAATGGTCAACCATAGTGTATCTCCTGTTTTGTGCATGAGTGACAGCCACAAGACTGATGACGATAATATTGGTCGGCATTGGGCGAATAAATTTGTAATTTTCGACAACATATGTCGTAAAAACAGGACAATCATTGAGTTCTGGAGAAGGGTATGGACGGATGTTTGTCCGGTTTTTTACGCCTTTTGTGGAACGGGAAGCTTCTCAAAGGCGGCAGATTTTCTGGGAATGCCCCGCTCCAGTGTCTCCACAGCCATTCAGATGCTGGAGCAACGGGTAGGGGTGCGGTTGCTGGCACGGACGACGCGTTCGGTTTCCGCCACGCCTGACGGACAAGCCTTTTACGACCAGGTGAAAAGGGATTGGGGGGGGGATGTGGAAAACTGTTCGGCAGAATCGTCAGCCCGGGGGGTTATTGGGGTAAATCCCGGGGCGGATAGGGCGGCTTGTTGTGCGCCTGCTTTTGCCGAATTTCTTGATCCACCCGGATATCAAATTTTGAACTGGGCGTAACGGATCGGCCTATCAATCTGGTTGAAGATGGTGTGGTTTGGTTCTGCGGTGGCCTTTACAGGATTCCACCTGTCGCCCTTTTAAAAGCAGAATTTCCCTTTGGTGAAGGGGGCCAGCCCTGCTTATTGGCGCGGTAGGCTCCCGAGGTCCCAGAAGATCTGATCATCACAAGAAGTGCTTATCTTTCCCGGCCCGGGCGCATGGAGGCATGGGAATGGGTGGACGAAGTTCACGGACTGCACAGGCACGAAATGGCAGGGCGGGTGACAGTGAACAGTGCCGAAGCGTTGATTGCGTGCTGTCTGGCAGGCTTGGGCCTGATACAGGTCCCGCCCATGATGTTAAAGGGAGATTTAGGGGGAGTCGGGTTTTTAAGTTTCTGCCTGATTATCAGGCAGAGACCTTGCCGCTGGCACTGGTTTATCCTCACAGAAAACATCTTTCCCGCCGGATTCAGGTTTTTGCAGACTGGGTTGTCGATGTGCTGTCCCCGGCAGGCGTTTAGAAAAAGGAAAGCAAGCTTGAATTTTAGGGCAACAACACGCGATACGGGTCGGAATAGGAGCGGGGGAAGAGACCTGCTTTTGGCCGTACCATTCTGTAAGAATTGAACAGGATAATCAGGTCATGAAGCAGATTTTCCAACGTACAATGCAGGCAGCGCTGATGGTGAGCACGCTTGGCATGCTGGCTGGTTGCCAGACACCACACCATGAAGATCGCTCAACACAGCGGGTGCGGCCGTTACGGATGCCTAATCCAGCCACGCTTTATTGCACCAAGAAAGGCGGCACGTTGACCACCCAGCACGATGACCAGAAAGGGCAGGTTTTTTCCCATTGCCGAGGCCCCGTGAGGAAAAAGGAAGGGCACGTTCCCGTCTGAAAATCCAAAAGCCGCCCAGTTCATAAATAATAGGTAGCAGCACAGTCCTGCAGCCATCTGACTTCGGGAGGGAGGATGATGGCAGGGACTGTGCAGAGTCGTGAGGTAAAGACTATGCCAATCATTTAGAGTTATTTTAAAGCGCGCAAAAAAATGCAAAGATATATTATCCCAATAAATGGTAGGGGGGATGGCTCTGATACGCCCCCGGGTTTTAAATCTAGGGTTTTTGGCAGTTTTTCCTGGTTTAAATATTTCGGTTTCTGGCGGATTTCTCACAAAAACCGTTCTGCCAACCGTTGCTGCGGCTATCCACATCAGCAACGGGATCTATCTGCGGAACAACAGTAAAGGCTGTTTGGGTTGTGGGTGCTCCGTGGCAGGCTAAGGGATATATCACGAAAAAATAATGTGGTTTGTGTGGCGCAAGTTTAAATGTGCCTTGAGCCTTATGTATGGCTTGGATGCAAATTTCGCGTTCATTTTGTGTGGATTGTCCTTGAAGATGCCCGTTTTCGTGTGTAATTGAGGGCGGGCACGGCAATCAATGGCTTTTTTGGAAAGTGCTTTTATGTCTGTTGAACCACAGGTTCTCTCCATGCTGCGTGCAGAGGAAGATGACCCTGTCAAACTTTTGCGGTCAGCCTTTCGGCTTCTCAAAGACAGAATTGCGGTTCTCTCTTCCTTCGGTGCGGAATCTGCGTTGCTTCTTGCGCTTGTGCGGGGAAACAGGCCTGAATGCCTGTGCTGTTTTGGAAACGGGGAAAAAAAATTTTCCAAAAAACCTGGCCCTTCCCCCGTCCCCGATTTGGGCCCTCGTTTTTTGGGGGCGGGGACTAATTTTGCGGGACTAAAGCCTCAGAAAGCGGCGCTTGAAGCGCGAGACCCCACCGGAGAATTGTGGGCTTTTTGACCCGGAGTTGCTGCCCAGTTGCGAAAGGTCAAACCCGCTTGATGGGGGCCCCCCTTTGCCCTAGCTGTTTGGTGACGGGCCAAAAGGCCGGTCAGGCGTCCCCCCGGGCGCGGCATTTCCCTGTTTTTGGGGAAAAGGGCCCGATGGGCGGGTCCCGGCTTAACCCTCTTCCCCGCTTGGAGGGGGTCCCGGGAAATAAATGGGGGAAAAATGGCGCGGGGGCGGCCAAACCGGGCCTTTCACCCCCTTTGGTGCCCAAGGTTACCCTTTCCATTGGTTGTGCCCCCTTTCACGCACCCCAGGGGCGGGGCCGGGAAATGCGCGTGCAGGACGCTGGGCCGGACTTTCTAAAACGGAATGCGGCATCCATACGGCAGGTTGATGCGCCTTTTTCCACCACTCCAGGTTCACATCTATTTTTCTAGAAAAAGGGGTTTTTATCGTAAAAGGGCCCTCTTTAAAATTTCCCCGCTTGAGGGCCCCCCCAAAAAGGGTTTTTTTCTTGGGGAAACCTACGCAAAACTTTGCCCCCGGCCATGTTGGGTCTCGGGCAAGGATTTTTAATGTTATGGGGCTGGTTGGCCCCAAAAAGGGGGTTTCTTTGGGCGTGTGCCGTTTCCTGTCATGCATGTGGATACGGGCAAAAAATTTCCGGAAATGTATGCGTTCCGTGATGAATACGCCAAGAAATGGGATTGGGGGTTGCTTTTGGGTACCCCCGCCCGCCCTGGGAGAAGACAGGGGCCCTTTTTTTGCCGCCCGGCCCCCCGCGTTTCCCCCTGCTCGTAAAACGGTGGGCCCTTTCTGCGATGATTTAAAAGGGATCATCTGCGGCGTGATTTCTGGAATTCGGCGGTGTGAACAGGGCAAAGCGCGCCCCCAAAGGGAAAGTTTGTTCAGGTTTTTTCCCCCCCCCCCCGGTGGGCCCGCCATAAATGGGGTAAACCCCAAAACCCGCCTCCCGAATTCTGGGGCCCGTATGCCCCCCGCCCTGAAGAAGGGGTGCAATCCGCGTCCATTTCCCCCTTTCTTTCATGGCCCCTGAGATTGATATCTGGGCCTTTCATTGAACGCGAAGGCATTCCGCTGGTTGATCTGTATTTTGCCAAAGACGGCAAGCGCTATCGTTCTCTGGGCGATCAGGACATTACAAATCCGGTGGAAAGTAATGCAGCCACGGTTGCTGAAGTTATCCCCAGCTAAAAAACCACCCGAAAATCTGAGGCGCCGGCCGTGCCAGGACCATGAGTCCAAAGATGCCTTTGAACGGTTCGGTTGCGGTTATCTCTGATTTTTAGTGCGGACGGGAAATTTTCACATGAGCCAAAACGTTTTTTCGTCTGGGGAGCGGAAACCCCCATTTTTTGGGGGCATGTTGACCACGGAAAATCGACCCTGAGGGGCCGGTTCCCTTCACGCAGGGAAAACCCTTCGGAAAAGGTAAGGTTGCCCAGATTATTGAGTCATCCAAAAAGCGCGGCCTGAAGATCGAGTGGAGCTTCCTGCTCGACTCTCTTCAGATTGAGCGTGACCAGGGTGTGACAGTTGATTCGACGCGCATTCCCTTCCTGCTGGGTGGGCGGGAATTTGTGATTGTGGATGCGCCCGGACACCGTCAGTTCCTGGCCAACAGATTACAGGGCGCAGAGAGAAGCCCCCCGTTCTGGGGGTGGATTGGGAAGGTGCGCGTGAGAAAACCCCGTCGCCACCCCTTTTGCTGCATTTTTTGGAATCCGGCATGTATCGTGCGTTTTTTGAACAAGGTGATCTGTTTGTTTTTGACCAGAAAAAGATTGAAGCATTTGAACAGTCTGTTTTGGCTTTTGGCAAGCTTGATCGGGAACCCCCTTGTTCGTCCCCTGCTTTCCCCGTGACGGCGATAATATCGCCTCCCGTTCCGAGCGTATGCCGTGGTACGATGGGCCGACACTGACAGAGGCTCTGGCACAGGTTCCCTCACCTGCGTCACGCGCCAATCTGCCGCTACGCTCCCGGGTGCAGGACGAATCGTTCAATGAAAAGCGCTAGGGCCCGGGGATCGAGGTGGACGTTGCCGCTTGGGTGTAGGTTATTATCAAAAAACGCAGAAACCCTGCGCGATTGCATCTTTGAAAGCGCAACTGCCCCGAAGGTTGCTGCTGTGGCGGGGCAGTCCATTGCTGTTACGCTGGAGCCGGATGTTATTCCAGACCGTGGTGATCTCCTCCATCTGCAGGAAGAACCGCCGGTTGAGGCGTCCCGTATTCGGACGCGTCTGTTCTGCTGGTAGGAGCCTCCCGGGTGGGGAAAGTTTTCAAGCTGCTTTGGGCTACGGCAGAGCAGCTGTACGGTTACGCCCATGATTTTTCTGAATCTGGACGACCTGACCGAACAGCCGGGCGAAGAAGTTCCCGCCGAAGGCTTCGCGGAAATCACGCTTTCTGCCTCGGAAAACGTGCAGTTTGATCCGTTTGTGCCGGGCACCGCTGATGGGCGCGGCGTGCTGGTTGACCGTCAGCAGCGTATTGTTGGTGGGGCACCGTTGATTGGTCCGGCTGCAATTGCGGCGGGTGAAAAGGCATTCATCCCAAATGCCGCACTGTTACCTGCAGGACCCCGAAGGTCAAAGGGATCGGGGTGCCCCGTTCTGGGACAGGGCTTTCAGGTGCCCGGGAAAAAAGCACGTTGGCGCGCGGAGTGAAGTGAATTTTTTGCCGCGGGGGTGGGTGTGAGTGCTGGATGGAGATACGTCGCACAGGCCTGGCAAGGGTTGGGGTTCTCGGAAAGGGGCCGGACCGAAAAAGTGAGGCCGCGGGAAGTCGCCGTATTTGCGGGATGCAGGACGGTTACTGGTCGCCCGATTCTCCTTAGTCTGACGGGCTTTGCCCCCCGATCATTGGGGGAAGGGTTTTTAAGAAATCTTTGTGGGCGCTATCTTCCCCGTGGAACGCGTGACCCCCAAAGGACGTATGCAGCAGCGCGGTCTGGAAAGATCAGCGGTTTCACAGGGATTGATGCTCCCTATGAAGCACCTCAGGCTCCTGCCCCTTATTGAAGAGGCCCCAGGGGAGCGCGGAAAAAAGTTAAAAACGCTTGCGTCTTTCGTGAAAGACGCCACGGCGTTATCAGGTGCGGCACGCGCGCGTTCCTGATCGAGTTTGTAAGACTTTTCCGCTTGAAACCCGGTTTCTGGCCTTTTCAGGAACCGGGTTTGGTGTGCGTTGAGGAAAGTGACATGGCTGATGTTTCGCCTCACCTGCTCCAGTGTTTGGCGCAGATCAAATGCTGCGATGTGAGCGTGCCAGCAGGGCCAGAGGCCCGTTCCTTGAAGTGCCATTGATGTGATGAGGCAGACTTTTCCCTTTTGGGGGTGGGATTTCGCCCCCCCCCCCCCCCCCGGTACCCGGGTTTCCTTTCGGCAACGTTGTGGACCTTTTTTTTTTTGTCCGCCGTTATGGCCCTTGCGATCCGTCCCGGGAGGATGGCATGGGTGCTGGTGGGCGCTTGCAGATACCCGCATGTTTGCCCCCCTCGGACCCGCTTTTTCCCCTTTCGGCCTTGGCGGCCTGTTTAAAACCTTTTGATTGGATATTGTTGCCGGGCATTTGGTTCGGGGAGATCTGCCGGGGCGTAGAGTTGCTGATGCTTTGGTCGATTTGCCACTGGCGCTCCCTACGGCTGTATCTGGTATTACGTTGGCTACCCTTTACGGTCCCCAAGGTTGGCTTGGCGCCCCTTTAGCTAAGCTCGGTATCGTGGTGGCATACAGTCGGCCCGGTATTGTTCTGGCTCTTATGTTCGTAGGGCTACCTTTTGTGGTTCGTACAGTTGAACCTGTGTTGAAAAATCTCCCACGTGATCTGGAAGAAGCTGCGGTGCTGTTGGGCGCACGGCCCTGGCAGATTGTTCTCAGGGTGGTTCTGGCGCCACTGCTTCCAGCCTTGATTACAGGGTTCGGGTTGGCGTTCGCTCGCGGCGTTGGAGAATATGGCTCCGTGATTTTTATTGCGGGCAACCAGCCTTTCCGGAGTGAAATCGCCCCCCTTCTGGTGGTGGTCAGATTACAGGAGTTTGATTATCCCGGCGCAACAGCGATTGCCCTTGTTCTGTTGCTGACATCTCTGGCAGCCCTTGCTCTTGTGGGTGTGGTGCGGCGCAAGTTTTCTGCATGGGGAGATGCCGCGTGAAAACCTACATTCTGTGGGTGGTCTCATGGGCTGTCATAGCCATTGTTTTGCTGATGCCCCCGGCCGTTGTGGTAAGCGAAGCCCTGAAAAACGGGATAGGCCCAGCCCTTGAAACATTGAAAGATCCGGATGGTATTGCGGCTATCTGGTTGACGCTGGAAGTCAGTGTTGTTTCCGTGGCGGTCAACACGCTGTTTGGTGTGCTGGCAGCATGGTTGCTGACAAAATATCGCTTTCCGGGGCGTTCTGCCCTACTCGTCCTGGTGGAGCTTCCGCTCAGCATTTCTCCTGTGGTTTCCGGTCTGGTGTGGTTATTGCTGTTTGGAGCGCAAGGCTGGTGGGGACAGGCTCTTGAGCAGGCGGGTATCCACGTTGCCTTTGCCGTACCGGGCATCATGCTGGCGACTTTGTTCGTGACGCTCCCGTATGTGGTTCGCACTCTGGTGCCATTGATGGAGCAGCAGGGGCGTGATGCTGAGGAGGCCGCGATGCTGGCCGGAGCCGGGTTCTGGCAAATTCTGTGGCGCGTTACCCTGCCGGGTGCTCGGGTGGCTCTATTTTCAGGTATTTTGCTGACAACAGCGCGTGCCATGGGGGAATTTGGCGCAGTCTCAGTTGTTTCCGGGCATATCCCCGGTCTGACCGAGACCATGCCGTTGCATATTGAAAGTCTTTATAATGGGTATCAGACTGTGGCGGCCTTCACCATGGCAACGCTTCTTGCTGCTATGGCGATGAGCGCGGTTCTGCTGCGCTCCGTGCCGGAATGGATTACCCGCTGGCGGGAAAAACAGGCATGAGCGTCTTAATCCAGAATCTGGTGCGGTGTGCTCCGGGTACACGCAAGCGGCTGCTCAATGATGTTTCTCTGGATGTACCAACCGGCGCTTTTGTTGCGTTGGTGGGGCCATCCGGCGCAGGCAAAACAACATTGTTACGCGCGATTGCGGGCCTTGATACGTGTGAAAGCGGTTCCCTGCTTCTGGATGGCCAGAAGGTGGAGAACATGCAGGACAGAGCTCGCAAGATCGGCTTTGTTTTCCAGAATTACGCCCTGTTTCCCCATATGACGGTGGCCCGCAACATCAGTTTCGGGCTTGACGTTCAGCCACGGGCCATGCGGCCATCACAAGGCGAGATTGCCGCCCGTGTGCAGGAATTGCTGGATCTGATGCAGTTGCCCGATATGGGCAAGGCCTACCCTGCCCGGCTTTCTGGCGGACAACGGCAACGTGTAGCCTTGGCGCGTGCGTTGGCGACCGGGCCCGGTCTGCTGCTGCTTGATGAGCCATTTGGGGCGCTTGATCCCATTGTCAGGCGCACCATTCGCTCGTGGTTGCGCTCCCTGCATGATCGGCTTGGTCTGACCACCATTCTGGTGACGCATGATCAGGAAGAGGCGCTTGAAGTGGCGGACCGGATCGTGGTGATGCAACAGGGTTCCATCATGCAGGATGCCAGCCCCGAAGAGTTGGACAAGGAACCGGCAACCGCGTTTGTGATGGAGTTTCTGGGAGAATCCGCTACCTTCCGTGGTGTTGTGCAGGATGGGTGGTTCACGCCGGAAGAAGACGGAGTTCTGCCGTTTGCAGTTGCTGCCGAGATTGCTCCAGGTCCGGCTGATGCTATGATCCGGCCTTTTGAAATTACGATCGCATCTGCCGATCTTGTGCAGGCCCAGACTGTGCCCATTTCTTCCCAAGGAGTGAGAAATGGCTACCGGCATTATCTGGCTCGATTGAAAGATCGCACCATCGCTGTGCACATTCCCGATTATACGGGGGAAAATGTGCTTTCAGAAAGCCGTGGTGTTCTCGACATCAGCCGTGCGCGCCTGTTTCGGGATGGAAAAAGAGACAGCTAGTGCCAAGGATGCGTGAATTATCCAGATAAGGTATGCGTTTGGGCGAGAGAGGTCGATAATCATCGTTCAAAAGCGTGTTATCTTGATAATATCCATCATTATGTGTAAAATTCGCCCACTTGGGTCGTTCGAGAAAGGTGCCTCTCATGGACCGCAGAAATAACCGCCGGGACGCAGAAGGTTCCAGCGTGATTACCGCCAATCGTTTGCTTGACGGGCGTATTGTCTGGCTGGCAGCCGATGGAGAATGGTCACCTTTCATTCGGCACGCTCATGTCTATTCAAATGCAGACATTGAGGATGCCCTGAAGCAGCAGACAGCAAGCGCGCAAGATAATGAACTGGTTGGTGTCTACGGCGTGCAGGTCACTGTTACGGCCAGTGGGCCGGTGCCCATCACCAGCCGTGAACGCATTCGGGCTGGCGGCCCCAGCGTGCATCCGGACTTTACGCCTGAATGGCAGGAGCATCCTGCCGTTTCCCCCGCCTGATCCGCGACGTTAACCAAGGTCTCTTTTTATCATGTCTCACGCCCCTCATTCTCCCTTGCCTGTCGGGCATTATGCCTATGATGAGGTTGACCGCACGTTTCTCAAGCAGCGTGTGGCTCAGTTTCGGGATCAGGTGGAACGGCGCATTTCCGGTGCGTTGACAGAGGAAGAATTCAAGCCGCTTCGTCTCATGAACGGGCTGTATCTTCAATTGCACGCCTATATGCTCCGTGTGGCTATTCCCTATGGTATTCTCAATTCTGGGCAGATGCGTGCTCTTGCCCAGATCGCCCAGAGATATGACCGTGATTACGGCCATTTCACCACGCGGCAGAATATTCAGTTTAACTGGATCAGGCTGGAAGATACCCCGGATATCCTAGCGCTTCTGGCCGATGCAGATATGCATGCCATTCAGACCAGTGGCAACTGCATCCGGAACGTGACGGCAGATCAGTTTGCTGGCGCTGCTGCTGACGAAGTGCTTGACCCAAGGGTGCATGCGGAAATTTTGCGGCAATGGTCCACTCTGCATCCAGAATTCACGTTTCTGCCACGTAAATTCAAGATTGCAATTTCTGGCAGCCCGCAGGATCGGGTGGCGGCGCGCTTTCACGACATTGGGTTAATGGCCCGCAACGGTGAAAACGGCCGGCCGGTATTTGAGGTCTATGTTGGTGGCGGTTTGGGGCGGACACCAATTGTCGGTGTAAAGCTGCGTGATGATCTGCCTGAAGAAGATCTGATTGCTTATCTGGAAGCTATTCTGCGCGTTTATAACGAATTTGGCCGACGCGATAACATCTATAAGGCCCGCATCAAGATTCTGGTGCAGGCCTTGGGTGTGGATGAGTTCCGGGATCGTGTGAACGCAGAATTTGTTGCCATGGATCGGGCGCGCTACCGGCTTGATGAGGGGATTGTAGCGGCTATTCGGGCCCGGTTTGGCGTGCCTGACTTTGATCCGGCGGGTCAGGCTGCGGAAAAGCTTGCCCAGCAGCGTAAAGCGGATCGGGCGTTTGATTTCTGGGTAAGCACCAATACGCACGCGCATAAACAGCCGGGATATGTTTCGGTAACAATTTCCTGCAAACCTGCAGGCGGAATTCCCGGAGACGTGACATCCTCGCAGATGAATCTGCTAGCGGATCTGGCGGATCAACTGAGCTTTGGTGAGTTGCGGATCACGCATCTGCAGAACGTTGTTCTGGGGCATGTGCGGCAGGACAAGCTTTACAGCTTGTGGCAGACGCTTGAGCAGAATGGGCTGGGCACGGCGAATGTCGGGTTTATTACCGATATCGTGGCCTGCCCTGGCCTTGATTACTGCGCTCTGGCCAATGCGCGCTCCATTCCTATTGCGCAAAAATTGAGCGAACGCTTTGCAAGCCCTGATCTACAGCGGGAAATCGGCCCTCTGCGGTTGAATATCTCCGGGTGCATCAATGCCTGTGGGCATCATCATGCCGGGCATATTGGCATTCTTGGGGTGGATAAACGGGGTGAGGAAGCCTTCCAGATCACACTGGGAGGAGCTGCGGATCAGGATACGGTTTCAATTGGCCAGATTATCGGGGCAGCCATGTCCGAAGATGAAACGGTTGATGCAATCGCCCGGATCATTGATACGTATCTTGCCAGAAGGACGGCGGGTGAGCAGTTTATTGAAACGTGCCGCCGTTTAGGCACAGCACCATTCAAGGACGCCGCGTATGCCACTGCTTGAGAACGGCCAGATTAAAGACGATAACTGGCAGATTGCCATTGAGGGCGAGAGCCTGCCTTCAGGTGATGTGTTGGTGCCTCTGGCGCGGCTGGCAGAGGGATTGGGCCGGAACGGTGATGGCCGTCTAGGTGTCCTGCTGAACGCAGGAGATCAGGTGGAAGACCTGCGTGTCGCCCTGCCCCGTTTGTCCTGTGTGCAGGTTACGTTCCCGATTTTCCGGGATGGACGCGGGTTTACACAGGCCAGAGCCTTGCGTGAGCACCTGCACTTCAAAGGTGAAATTCGTGCCGGCGGGCATATCCTGCCTGATCAGTATGAATTTCTGCTCCGGTGTGGCGTCAATGGCGTTGTTGTGCCGGAAGGTGTGGATGCTTCTGTATGGCAGAAAGCGCACAAGGCTTTTACCGTCGCCTATCAACCTGCTGTTCTGAACGAACAACCGGAAGGCTTTGCCTTCAGGAGGAAGTTGCTTTAGCGCCGGAGGCAGTCTGGCGTGACGGCATTTCGTTTTTCCTCCAGGTCTCTTCTGCGCAAGTTCCTGATTTCTTCGGTCAGAGGCTATCTGGGGCTGACACTGCGCACCATGCGCTGGACGTTTACCGTGGACCCAGCAGCCCGCAGGCTGTTGACTGCGCAGGACGGGCATACGGCCATTGTGGCGTTCTGGCATGAAGCTCTGCCGTTAACACCTGCTCTCTGGTGGTGGGCGGAGCCGCAGAACCCTACGTTACGCTTACATGTGCTGATAAGCCGTAATAAGGACGGTCGGCTGATTGCCGATATTGTTGGCCCATGGCGCATATGGTCCATTGCGGGCTCATCTGACACGCGCGGCAAGAATAAAGGCGGAGCGGCTGCAATCCGGCGTATGCGTGCCAGATTACGCCATGGTGGTATTGTTGCCATAACGCCAGATGGTCCGCGTGGTCCGCGTCGGCAGGCACAGCAAGGGGCGGCTGCGCTGGCGGCAATGGTAAAAATGCCTATCGTGCCTATAGGTGCAACATGTTCCGGCTTTCGCCTGAAATCCTGGGACAGAATGATTATTCCGGTGCCCTTCGGGAACGGTCGTTTTGTCTGCGGTGCTCCCCTTTTTCATCTTAATGCTGAGGGGAGAAGTGCGGAGCAAGCCGGACAGATTTTATCAGATGCAATTACGGACGCGATGGACAAGGCAGAAACCGCCATGCATCGTAGAACCGTTACGCATCAGGCGCCGACAGAAGAATTTCGCCCCGAACCGCTTGATCTCATGCCATCGCGGCTGTGGGCTACGGTTGCTACAGTTCTTGCTCCGGCATTACCTTTTTTTCTGAGGTGGCGGCAGACGCGTGGTAAAGAGGTCGCAGCCCGTGTGCGGGAAAAAATGGGGTTTGCGTCTCGATCGCGGCCAACGGGGGCGCTGATCTGGTTTCATGCAGCCAGTGTGGGAGAAGTCGTTTCCATTCTGCCGTTGGTTGAAAACTGTTTATGCCAGAATACTTGGCTCACGGTGTTAGTCACAACGGGCACAGTGACAGCGGCCCGAATGGTTGAGCAACGAATGGCTGATGCGGCGCGTGTCATCCATCAGTTTGTTCCGTTGGATGTTCCGCGATGGGGCAAACGTTTTCTCGGTTACTGGCAACCGCAGGCCGCGATTTTCACAGAAAGCGAATTATGGCCCAATCTGATCGGGCTGTGTCATGAGCGCAACCTGCCGGTGGCTTTGGTTAATGGCAGGTTGTCAGCCGCATCTTTCCGTAAATGGCAGAAAGTGCCACGGATTGCGAAACGGATGCTGGAACGTTTTGCGTGGATTGCTCCTCGAGCTCTGGAAGATGCGCAGCGTTTTGAGAAACTGGGCGCTCGGACAGTACTGGCGAGTGGAGATTTGAAAACGGTTGCGAGCCCTCTTCCTGTGAAGAAAGAGGCATTGCAGTCGCTTAGAGCGCAGTTAGCGGGGCGTCCTGTATTTCTGGCCGCGTCCACTCATGAGGGTGAAGAGCACGTTATCCGGAAAGCGCTTGAGACTCTGCAAAATGAAATACCAGATCTTTTGACGCTTATTGTGCCCAGGCATCCGGAGCGTGGTGCTGAGGTTGGCGCACTTTTTTCGGGTGCGCCTCGGCGTTCTTTGGGGATGGTGCCGCAGAAGGTGGACGCTGTCTGGATATGCGATACGTTGGGCGAACTTGGTCTTTTCTATCGTCTGGCGGACGCGGTGTTTATTGGAAACAGCCTTCCGGGCGTAAAAGGTGGTGGCGGCGGCCATAATCCGTTTGAACCGGCGCGATTGAATTGCGCGCTGGCAACGGGCCCGTTGGTTCATAATTTTGAAGAGGCGTTCCAGAAGTTGGGGAATAGTGTGGCCGTGGTGAAAACGGCTACTGCTCTTGCTCAATGGGTCAGACAGATGTTCGCAGATCCCGCACTGCGCGCGCATAACGCCGCAACGAGCAAGGAGCGTGTTTCCGCTGCCAATGAAGATCTTGTGGACCGTTTGACCAGCCGCGCTCTGGACCTGCTGAAGTCATGATCCATCCGCCTCGTTTTTGGCAGAATCCCGACGCAAAATGGTTGCCCTTCCTGCTTTCGCCGATAGCGGCAGTAGTCTCTGCCTGGGCGGACAACAGGCAGGCGAAAAAGGGGTGGAAAGCCCCCGTCCCTGTTTTATGCTGTGGGAATATAACGACCGGAGGTACCGGCAAGACAACAGTCGTGCTGGATCTGGTGAAACGGTTGCAGAACCGGAAAATAGCCGTTCACGCGCTGATCCGCGGGTATGGCGGCAAGGTCAAGGTGACCACAAGGGTAGATCCTGCCCGGCACACAATTAGCGATGTGGGAGATGAATCCCTGCTGCTGGCGACCCACTGCCCGACATGGGTGGGTGGTGATCGTGTTGCATCCGCACGCGCCGCTATCAGTGCAGGCGCACAATGTCTGATTATGGATGATGGGTTTCAGAATCCCGGTTTGCACAAAGATGTGTCGCTTTTGAGCGTTGATGGCATTGTCGGCTTGGGGAATGGCCACGTTCTTCCCGCAGGCCCTTTGCGTGAACGGGCGCAAAAGGCATTAGCGCGAGCCTCTGCTGTTCTCCTCATCGGGCCGGATAGAACAGGCTTTCTGGCCCGCTATAAACGGGAACTTGCGGCGTGCGGGCCGGTTCTGCGTGCCGCTCTTCAGCCAGATAGGGCAGATATTGCAGCGTTAAAAGAAAGGCCGTGCGTTGCCTTTGCCGGACTGGGGCGGCCGTCTAAATTCTTTGAGGGATTGAGTGAGGCCGGGGTCATACTCTCCCAAAGCCTCGCCTTTCCTGATCATTATTTCTATAAGGCGCGGGATTTGGAGCGCCTGATTACTCTTGCCGAGCAAGACGGTGCGCAGTTGGTTACAACGCCCAAAGATGCGGTGCGTCTCCCGGCTTCTTTTCGGTCCCGTGTTCAGGTTGTGGGGGTGGGATTGAAATGGGATGATGAGATGGCACCAGAAAGGCTTCTTGATCGGCTTTTTTTTTCAGGAACAACCAGATGAGTAAAGGAGAGATAACGGCTCTCATGAGGGTGGAGGCCGCTGTTGCGCGCTGTCTGCTTGGTGCGTTCCTGAAAATGGGGCCAGTCGAAGCATCCAATTTTGCTGGTCGTGTTACTCGTTTTGTTGGGCCGTTGCTGCCTGTTTCCAAGGTGGCTGACCGTAATCTGCAAATTGCCATGCCAAGCCTGACACGCCCGCAGAGAAAGCAGATTGTCAAAGGTGTATGGGAAAATTTGGGGCGTACAGTCGGGGAACTGCCTCACCTCTCGCACTTGCAGGAAAACCCCCCCTCTGGCCCGGGATTTGAAGTTCAGGGGGCCGAACATCTAGAGGAGCAAGCTCGTCGCGGTGGCTCTGTTCTGTTTGTTTCCGGTCATATTGGCAATTGGGAAATGCTACCTCCCGGTGTTGCCCGGCATGGTGCGCCATTTGCGTCATTTTACAGGGCCGCCGGTAACCCCTTGATTGATGATATGATCCGTAAGCTGCGTGATGCGGCAATGGCGCCTACTCCCATGCCCCTTTTTGCCAAAGGGGCACGCGGCGCGCGGGAAGCGTTGGTATATGTTGCCAAAGGTGGCCGCTTGGGGATGCTGGTCGATCAGAAAATGAATGACGGCGTGGAGGCGCGTTTTTTTGGTCAACCGGCCATGACGGCCCCTGCCCTCGCAGCCATGGCTCTGCGATATCGGTGTCCGGTTATCCCTGGTTATGTAGAACGATTGGGGCCAGCGCGGCTGCGAATTGTTGTGGAACCGCCCATGACCTTGCCTGATACTGGTGATAAGCAGCGCGATTTGGAAACCCTTGTGCAAATGGTGAATGATCGGCTGGAAAGCTGGATCAGGCGCAAACCCGAAAGCTGGTTGTGGCTGCACAGACGCTGGCCGAAAGCCTTGTATCGCTAGAAATTCGTCGTGCTAGCGCATGCGGATTTTCCTGAGGCTTTGCGTGCAAAGTGTTTCAGGCAGCCATAGCCAGATCTTCAGGGGTTTGTGCGCGTGGTTGTTTTTTGGAGCCACCGTTTGACATCATGCACATGACGGAGTGGTGAATGGCTGATGCGTTTTGCATCAATCAATGTCACGTCTCCGGCGGCCGAAAGGGTATGCAGACCATCCGTCCATGGGCGAAAAGCCGGGGGAGCTACAAGTCTGGTGGTCACAGAGGTGGTGCAGGATGTGGGGCTTAGGCCAGAAATACGGACAATAGAGATCGCACCACCGTAGGTTTTTGTGCAGTCCTGCGTAGGAAGAAGTATATCGTCCCCATCAATGAGCGGGCTTCCACCAGGTCGTCCGCTTGCCAGATTTTCACGGATGGGGTTGGCAGGATGCAAGTGCCAAGGGCCCGTAAGATGCTCGGAAAAAGCTGCACACAGCATGGATTTTTTTTCGCGTGCTGAGCCCGGAGGGCTGAAAAACATCCACCATAACCCTTTGAAGAAAATGGGCGACGCATCAATGGCTGCAACCGGAAAAGAGAAAAAGTCGATTTTCTCCCACCTGTCAGGAAAATGAGCGGCTCGGTAAAGGCTTAGTGCTCCGGAACGGTGTGCTTCGGGAAGCATCCAGAATGCGCCGTCATGTCGGAAAACAACCGGATAGGAAAGATGCCACGGTTCCGCCAGCACCCGTGCGCGGCGAACAAACCGAAAAGCGGCATCAAACTGAAGCATGTCTATTTTGCCGCATTTGGTTCGGTAATCATAAGCTTCGGCAAAAACATACAGGTTCTGTTCGTGCCATAGACCAAACGGGTCTGCCAGAAAGCGCAGCCCATGATCATTTCCGATCCAGTGAGGAGAAAATCCTTCGAGTGTTCCCGCCTGAAGAATGGAGGCCATGGAGGCACGGATGATACCTGTCTGCCACTGGTCTGTTCTCATAAAGGGCAAAATCCAGCCTCCTTGCCGTGGGTTCAGGGCTTGTCTGTAAAGCGATCCTGCTTTTGTACGCACAGGTGTCGCTTCGCAAGGCACTTCCCGTTATGGTGCACGCCACCATACGTCTGTTTTTTGGAGTTGTGTTTCTATGTCCTCACCCAATCCGGCTATTGCCTGTCGTTTGGAAGCCGCTCGGGCCGTGGTGCATGATGCGGCCTGCCTGGCCATGTCCATGCGTCCGCCGCCTGGTGGCCCGGCAGGTAAGCAGAAAGCCGCTCAGGATTGGTTGACAGAGACAGACGGTGCGGTTGAAGCGTTTATTGCCGAGCGTATGAAAGCCCTTTTCCCAGACGACGGCTTTCAGGGTGAAGAAGGCGGCGTGGCCCGTGCAGGCCAGTTGCGCTGGGTGGTGGACCCGATTGACGGAACCTCCAATTATGCCCGCGGGCGAAGCCGCTGGTGTGTGTCTCTGGGGCTTCTGGATGGAGATGATCCCATAGCGGGCGTGATTGAAGCCCCGGCGCTGGGAGAAGTTTATACCGCCTTACGCGGCCATGGCGCTTTTCTGAATGGCAAACGTATTCAGGCGTCTCCTGTTACAGACCCGGCAAGCGCCATGATTGAAATGGGATGGAGTAATAGGGTTCCAAAGCCCGTGTTCATGGAAAAGATTGACGCCATCATGGATCTGGGAACCATGCCGCGCTCTGGTGGTTCCGGGGCCCTCGCCTTGGCGGATGTCGCCTGCGGACGGCTGGACGGTTATATAGAAATTGTTATCAATCTGTGGGATGTGGCGGCTGCACTCCCCCTGCTGGCTGAAGCGGGGGCGAGAGTGTCGCCTTTCCTGCGCACGGGCGGTTTGACAGGCCCTGCAACCATTCTTGCCGCCAACCCCCATATTGCCGACGCTCTTTCAAAAGCTGTCTCGATTCCGTTGGAGTAGAAAACAGCGGAAAGGTTTATCCTTCAGGCCATTCTGCCGCCATAAAATCCTGCTTTTGTCGTGGCCCATGATTGCGGCCCATAATGGAGACCACCCGCATGCGGTCTGTTTATCGTTTTACTTCTTTTTCTCTGGCTCTGGGTATGGTGACAGCTCTGGCGAGCGCTCCTGTCAATGCCAACGCCGCTGAAACTGTTCAGACGCTGGTCGATAAGGCAGCTCTTACGGTTCAGGATATTTTTGTGGGGGCCACGCCTCAAAGCGCTGTAGCGGTCAACCTTGCCAAGGCCCGTGCTGTCATGGTCTGTCCTTCTATTTTCCGGATGTCCATCGCCTTTGGCGGCGCTGGAGGTGGGTGCCTTCTTCTGGCAAGGGATGCTCGTGGGTCATGGTCTGATCCTGCATTTTATACGCTCAGCACGGCATCCTTCGGGCTGCAGTTGGGCGTACAGAACTCTCAGGCCATGTTTTTTGTCATGACAGACCGTGGCCTGCAGGCACTACTGGATAGCCAGTTCCAGTTTGGCGCAAACGCAGGGGTCTCTTTTGCGACGCTCAGCAGCAATGTAGAGCGCGGGAATGCTGGCGCACGGAATACGGATATTCTGGTGGCGCAGAAATCTCAGGGGGTGTTCGCCGGGGCTGCGTTGGGTGGTACCAAACTGACAGTGAATAGTGATTCCAACCGCAAATATTATGGCCAGAGCGTTGGGCCAGAAGACATTGTGGTTTCCATGCGCGTCAACAACGCTGGTGCGGACCCGCTGCGCAGCGTGTTAACCCGATACGGCAAATTGTCATCTGCCACGCCAGCCTCAACGAGCGGTAAAACAACGCAATCAACCCCCGCGTTTCAGCCGACCAATGACGCGGATACTGTGCCGAACTATAATTCTGGCACACCGTCCAGTTCTGGTGCTGTGCAGCACGAAACTCTTGCGCCCCTCAAAACCGGAAAATAGTGCGACGCGCGCAATCTTAATGTCAGGGTTAGAAAGGGCGGGAGAACCGAAGTCATTCCCGTTCCTTCTTGCGCGTTCAGACTCAGAGGCCGTTTGAAAGTAAACGGGAAGCTGTTTGCTGCAGAGTATGATGGGCCTGAGTTGCCTGATGGTGTTCTACACAATACGATAAAATCCCCCGTTTCAATGTCGAAAATTCTTCGTCATTCTTCAGTGGCTGATATCTCACTCTGGTCTTTTATTGTTGGGAAACGATGAGAAAAAGGGCGCGCGTTGTCTCTTATTCGAGAGCTTCTTTTAGAGAGGCGCGGGCCCAGAAATAGGTGGTTGTTCTTTTTTCTGTCGAAAGAGAGATACGTTCCTGTTGTGGTCTGCAAGGGTAGCGGCAAAATTGTGCCCCCCTTCCCCATTGGCAACAAAGTAAAGCATCTCTCCTGTTGCAGGATGAGCAACGGCCTGGAGGGATGAAAGCCCGGGCGAACAGATGGGACCCGGCGGAAGGCCCGTGACCGCATAGGTATTATAAGGACTGGGTGTTTGCAGATCCGTATGGGTCAGAGGTCGCCCCAAAGGCGGGCTGCCATTGGTCAGGGCATAAATAACGGTTGGGTCTGTCTGTAACCGCATGCCTTTTTCAAGACGGTTAAGAAAGACTCTGGCAACCATCGAGCGTTCTGACGTAAGCGCTGTTTCTTTTTCTACCAGAGAAGCCAGTGTCACAAAGGCGCGCTGATCTGCAATTAAGCCAGTGTCTTGCCGGCCTGTCCACAGTTTAGAGACTGTGGCTACCATGGCGGCATGTGCCCGATCCATGAGGGCGCTTCTGCTACTGTTGCGCAGATAGCTGTAAGTTTCTGGCAGAATACTGCCTTCCTGTGGCAGAGGAGTGTCCCCGTTCAGGAAAGGGGCAGCTTGAACGAGCGCCTGAATCTGATGCGCAGTCAGGCCTTCCGGAATGGTAATCTTGTGAAGAACCGGCTTGCCATGACGCAAAATCCAGAATGCATGTTCCATTGATGTAAACGCAGGGAAATGCAGTTCTGCGGCGTGAAGTTGTCCATCATGCCGGGTTAGCAAAATTGCGCTCAGAGCCAAGCGCTCAGTCCACCATCCCTGTTTGAGAACGCCAGCATTTTGCAGGGTGTGAATGGTGCTCTGATAATCGCCGTGTGGAATAACCACATCCGTATCTTGAGCAAGCGGACCAGAACCGTGATAGTCCTGCCACGCTTTTAATCCTGTTCCTCCCGCTCCAACAAAGAGCAGAAGAAACAGGAGAAAGAAGAATTTACGCATGGCGTCTTATTTATTCCTTCTTGCAAAGGAATAACAGAGCGAAGTCAGACGCCGCGTACAACCAGACTGGCGTTGGTACCACCAAACCCGAAGCTGTTTGAAAGAGCGACATTCACCTGACGCTGCTGCGCCGTGTGTGCCACACGATCAATCACGCTTTCTCTGGATGGGTTATCCAGATTCAGTGTGGGAGGAACCACGTTGTCCCTGATAGCCAGCATACAGAACATGGCTTCCACTGCACCGGCCGCACCAAGCAAATGCCCGGTTGCAGATTTGGTGGAAGACATGGCCAGTTTGCGGGCATCATCACCGAACAGACGTTCAACGGCTTCAAGCTCGAGGTCATCCGCCATGGTGGATGTGCCGTGAGCATTGACATAGCCAATATCTGCTGGCGTAACGCCTGCGCTTTTCAGGGCAGAACGCATCGCGCGGAAGGCGCCATAGTGGCCTTCAGCCGGAGCAGTAATGTGGTACGCATCGCCTGACATGCCGTAACCGACGATTTCGGCATAAATCTTGGCGCCACGAGCTTTTGCGTGCTCGTATTCTTCCAGCACCACAACACCAGCCCCTTCCCCCATAACAAAGCCATCACGGTCTTTGTCCCAAGGGCGGGAGGCTTTTTCCGGTGTTTCATTGAAGCCGGTAGAAAGGGCTCTGGCTGAGCAGAAACCTGCAATTCCCAGTGGGCAGACTGTTGCCTCGGCCCCACCTGCAACCATCACGTCAGCATCACCAAACATGATGATACGGGCTGCATCCCCAATGGCATGCACACCGGTCGCACAGGCTGTCACCACAGAGTGGTTGGGCCCCTGAAATCCGTATTTGATGGACACATGCCCGGATACCAGATTGATCAGGGCAGACGGGATAAAGAAGGGTGAAAGGCGTTTGGCGCGGCCTTCATGCACCGTGATCGACGCATCATAAATGGTCTGAAGACCACCGATTCCCGATCCGATCATGACGCCGGTGGCGCATTTCTCTTCTTCAGTCTGTGGTTTCCATCCGGAATCTTCCACAGCTTCCGTCGCAGCAACCAGCCCCATGTGAATGAAGCGGTCCATCTTGCGCTGATCTTTGACAGGTATCCATTCAGAAAGCGTAAGCTTTCCTTCAGCGGTTGGTCCTTCTGGAACCTGTCCCGCTACCTGTGCAGGAAGATCGCTAGGGTCAAAATGCGTGATCCTGCCAATCCCGCTTTCGCCTGCAATCAGACGTGACCATACGTTTTCGACACCGAGGCCAAGCGGCCCCACCATGCCCATACCGGTGACGACAACGCGTCTCCGGCCCGAATTTGCTCCGGCCGACTGCAACAAACCAGCCCGCTCCCCGCTTGAATCTGTTTGGTCCCTCACGGAAAGAGGGACCTTATATTGCTTGGCAAAAAGGCCTGATCAGGCCGCTTTCTGCTTTTCGATGTAGTCAATCGCGTCTTTGACAGTGGCGATCTTTTCAGCAGCGTCTTCCGGAATCTCAACGTTGAAAGCTTCTTCAAAAGCCATCACGAGTTCAACGGTATCAAGGCTGTCTGCTCCCAGATCGTCGATGAACGACGCTTCCGGCGTGACCTTGCTTTCCTCGACGCCGAGATGCTCGACCACAATTTTCTTAACCTTATCAGCGATTTCGCTCATCTGTCTCTGCTTCCTATATGCCCATGAGAAAAAGGGGCAAGTTGTCTAGGCGCTTAATTTGCCAGCTTCCCTGTTGTGCATCCGGATGAAGCGAAGGGCTTCAGTCCTGCAAACAAGGCTGCGGGCGCATAGCACGTTTCTTTGGTTCAAGCCAAGATGAACCGTATGAAGGCTCTTCCAGATGGACTGGCCAGCACCAATTACGGAAACTGTCTGCCACATCTGAAAGCGTTTTGCACGACCTGTTATGCGTTATACATGCAGGCTGCCTTCAGATCATAGCCATGCCACCATTAACATGCAGGGTCGCTCCTGTAACCCATCCGGCTTCATCCGAGCACAAATAAAGTACAGCTGCGGCAATGTCTTCTGGTTTTCCAAGGCGGCCCAACGGAATCTGGCTTTGCAGCTTTTCCTTCTGGGCGTCCGGCAGAACGTCTGTCATTGGGGTTACAATGAAGCCCGGAGCGACTACGTTTACCGTAACGCCGCGGGAGCCAACTTCCTGCGCAAGGGATTTGCTCATGCCCACCATGCCGGCTTTTGCGGCTGAATAGTTGGCCTGCCCAGCATTGCCTGTTGCCCCGACCACGGAGGCAATATTCACAATTCGTCCGGCACGCCGACGCAGCATGCCTTTCAGAACAGACCGGCACAGCCTGAAAGGGGAGGACAAATCGACATTCAGGACCTGATCCCAGTCTTCATCTTTCATGCGCAGAGCCAGCGTATCTCGCGTAAGTCCTGCGTTGTTGACAAGAATATCAATGGGTTTGCCTGCTTGGTCTTCCGCTTTGCTGACCAATGCATCCGCTTCTGCGGGGTTCGAGAGATTGGCAGTGACGTAGAAAACGCGCTCGTTTCCCAGTTTTTCCGCCTGCGCTTTTAGGGCTTCTTCCCGCGTGCCAGAAAGCACGACTGTTGCGCCCTGTGCGTGCAGGGTCGCTGCAATGGCGCCCCCGATGCCGCCAGAGGCTCCTGTTATCAGTGCAACCTTGCCATCAAGCTTGAACATAAAACTCTACCCGATTGTTTTAAAAAGATTTTAAGAGTGTTTCAATGTCGGCAGGTGTGCCGACGGAAAGCGTGCTGACTTCCGGATCAATGCGACGGATCAGGCCGGAAAGAACTTTTCCTGCGCCAATTTCGACAAACGTATCAATACCCGACCCGCTCATGGCTTCCACGCTTTCGCGCCACCGGACCCGGCCTGTTACCTGTTTGGTCAGGTTGATCCGAATCGTATCGGCATCGGTTTCCCGCTCGGCCGTCACGTTGGCAATTACCGGCACGATTGGGCTGGTAATATCAGCCTTTGCAAGGGCGTCCGCCATAACGTCTTCTGCAGGGCGCATCAGAGAGGAATGGAAGGGAGCCGATACAGGCAGCTTTAGGGCCCTTTTGATCTTCATTTCCTTAGCAAGGGCTACGGCCTTATCAATGGCATCCATGGCACCGGAAATCACGATCTGGCCGCCGCCATTATCATTGGCAATTTCCAGAACACTTCCTTTTCCTGCTTCCGTGCAGATTTCCTGCACCTGAGCCAAGGTGCCGCCAATAATGGCCGCCATGCCGCCCTGCCCGGCAGGCACCGCTTTCTGCATGGCTTGCCCACGAAGCCGAAGAAGGCGAGCTGCTTCTGAGATACTGAACGCACGCCCTGCAGCCAAAGCTGCATATTCTCCCAGAGAATGACCCGCCAGAAGAGAAACCTTTGCGGCGAGATCCAGACCACCTTCGGTTTCCAGAACCCGCATAACCGCCATGGAGACTGCCATCAGCGCAGGTTGCGTGTTCTCCGTGCTGGTCAGGGCTTCCATTGGGCCTTCAAAAATTGTCTTGGAAAGGCGTTCTCCCAGAGCCTCATCCACTTCTTCGAACACAGCCCGGGCAGCGGGGAAAGCTTGGGCCAGTTCAGCCCCCATACCGACGGACTGACTGCCCTGCCCCGGAAAAACAAAAGCGTAAACGGCCATTTTACCTACTGTTTCTAAAGGTTTTTCAGGCTAGATGAGCCTGAAAAACATGAGAGACGTTCAAGTGAGGATAGGGCTGAAAATTCAAAAGCATTCAGCTTGACGCTTTTTGCAAAACAATGATTGGGCGGGAGCGAGATCACCGCCGCTTCTTGTCCTGCATTCCAACAAAACCCTCACGGATGTGCGGGGAAGATACGCTGCCGCTTTCTAGCGCACAATACGCCATCCCAGAACGAGCAATGCATCCCACCCAGTGGCAAGCACTTCATGTGCAATGATCAGGGTTTTATGAAACAGGTTTGTTTGGGGCAGATTTTTGTAAGGAAACGGGATCTGCTGCACACGCCAGCCAGCCAATCGCATCAACAGCATGCAGCGTGGCATATGATAAGGACTTGTGGCTAGAGCGACAGATTGCTCGCCAAGGCCCTGTTTTTGTAAGATTTTAGTGCAGGCCACAACGGAATCAAAAGTATCTGTTGCTGTTTGCTCGGCTATTATGTGTTCGGCAGGTACGCCTCCTTTAAGAAGAAGGCCGGTCATGACATCTGCTTCGGTTACGCCGTTTTGAGGCACGTTGCCCGTAGGAATGTAGAGAACGTTTTTATACTGTTTTCCAAATGCCAGGGCTGCCCTCACCCGGTCCTGCAACGCGGGGGTGGGAGCCCCATCATTTTTCAAAGCGGCACCAAAAATAATGATTGGACGCCACTCTGCGTTCGCTGTGTGAATGGTATTCTGTGTCGCGTTTAAGCCGATATGCTGTTTCACAAGGGAGATTGAAGCAGCACCCTGTTCAGGCTTTCAAGCGTTAAAAACGTTTCCTTCCAGATTTTTCGGAATTTATCTTCTGGCACGCCGCGTGTGCTCAGAATGGCGGCGAGATCCCCCACTGTCTGTTTTCCATCAATCAGCGGCAGAAGGCCTCTTGCCTGCGGCGGAAGTGGTATGGGCACAACGAGCGTGCCAAAGGCAAATGGCAACGTATGATCCGCACGCATCTGCTTGGCCAGCTCTATGCCGGGAATTTCCCGCATGACAGGAACAGCGTGGAAATCATTGAAGTCAGGAGGGGGTGTTCGTGCGCCCTGCCGAACGACATAAGCAACATGCGTGGCCATGTTGCCCGTCAGTGCCTCTGCAACAATCGCTTTTTCTCGCCAGTCTAACGCGCCGATACGGTTTCTTAGTCTGGGGTCCGGCAAAAAGAGTGCGGGATCATACCGTGCTGGTTCCATAAGGCAGGATGGCTCAAGCCCCGCTCCGTTCAAGAGATCAAGGAAAGCCCCGATCGTGTATGAGCGGTCTCTCGGGTTGAGCAGAAGATCATAGAGACCAGCATCGCCGCCACTCAGATGATCGCCAAAATTGCCGTTCTGGCGCAGCCACGCAGTAGCAGGCAGAGAGCGCATAACCCGCTTGGCTGTATCCAGTCGGGCTGCTGGAGCCTCGGTATGGGGGGCCAGTTGCTCAAGAGCCTCCTGCACCATGTAGACGCCAGTTCGGCCATAAGGGGCATAGACCATAAGGCCCATTCCCCCTTGCGGAGCGAGTAGCTGCTCAAGGTTTTTCAGGGTGGCTGCTGGGTGTGGGAGATGGTGCAGGACGCCGCAGCAATCTATGTAATCGAACAGGCCCAGCTTTAGGCTATCAAGATCGCTCAGAGAGCCCTGAATAAAACGGATATTTTCAAGCTTACGCGTGGTTGCACGGGCTTGAGCGATAGACAGAGCCCGTTGGGAACGATCAAGGCAGACCACTTCTCCGGGACGATCTGAACGCGCCATCTGCGTTGCCAGCATGATGGCTCCATCACCTGTTCCACATCCGGCTACCAACGCGCGAAGCGATTTGCTGCGAGATCTACGGGCACCAAACACCCAATAATCTATTTCTCGCAGATGGCTGGGGCTTCCAATAAGAAGCCGCTTTGTCTCATCCTGTGGGTTACGTTCCGGATAGGGATAGGCTTCGTACTGAGCCGCCAGTTCCGTATCGCGTGTATCTGTTTCAACGGGCATGGTCATAGACAGCCTCCTTTAGCGCGGAAGCAGTTTGCCCCGTTGCCAGGATTCCGCAGCTTCGTCAGCTGTCAGGCCTTCCGTGCGCATGGCGTAATCCATGGCGCTGATCACTTTGGCGCTCAGCATCAGTTCATCCAGTTCGTCCAGGAGGTCTCGGTCAAGTTCTTCTGCCAGGCCTGGGCGCAGAAGCATGCGCGCATCCATTTCTTTTCCCATTCCATTTTTAGGGTCGGTCAGGATGCGGAAGCCACCTTGGTGGAATAGAAAACAGGGCTGCATCAACGGCATAAGGATGCGTTCCTGTGTTCCCAGCTTATGGGAAAGCGAGGCCAATGCTTGCTCATCTTCCATAATTTCTGGCGCAAAACCCGCTTCCGCCAGAGCGTAGGCGCTGATCATATGCTCAACCTGCTGCTGCAAAGAGGCTGGCGTAATAATGGTTCGGGATAGGTCGTCCGGCGTAGTCTGAGCAACATGCTCAAGGGAGGTGATGGCTGTTTCTTCCTGCGAAATGCAGCAGCATGCCCCCGGATTGAACAGATGCCCTAACGGCGTTACGCCCGAGGTCAGAAGATCAGAATCCAGATCAGGCAGCCAAGCGGAGATGTAAAGATCCACCTCCCCATTGCTGAGCATCTGACCAAGTGCGGCTTTAGGCCCGACCACAATTTCTGGTTCAACGTCGTTCGCTTCGAGAACCCGGATGATTGCCGCCGCTGTCGCCTCATGGACTGTGCTATCAGGATGGGCGAGAGTAATGGTCGTCATATCATCTTCCTTCAGGTCGAGCACGCATGTCTTTCTCCTGCTCCTTGCAGCAGGAGAGACGCTAATGCGCAATCCCTGAAATGAAGTATCTGCCCCGTAAAGTGAGATAAGAGCAGAAAATGCACATTACACAGCGCCACTGAAAAGCTCGGAACGCCGATAATATAATATATGTGCAATAGGCCCGTGGAACTCATTGGAGTAAATACACGGGCGTTCTCTTCTGGCAGCTACCGTAAAGGAAGTGCAGTGAGCGTGTTTTGTAACAAATGCGCTGCTATCAGGCTGCTACAATTTTTTCCGGACGGGGAAGAACCGGACGCACCATGTTGAGAGCGTCGGCAAAAGAACTGAATTGTCCAAGTTGATGCTCGCGAATGGCATCGACAACAATCCATCGGTTTCCCCGGGAAAAAACCTTGTATGCCGGATCTGGTGTTTCACGAACCCAGATAACCACATATTCAGATGAAAGGCCGGGCTGGCGCTGGGATGCGGAAAATACATCTGCATCACAAACGCCCATAGGGAGTCCGGCTTCAACCCAGCGGGAGAGATACTCCCGGTGCCGTGACAAAATTTCCATCTGAAACGGAATGATTTTACAGACGGACGGTGTTTCGTTCATGTGCAGCATCAGACTTTTCCATTCCCATCAAACACCAGAGGGCTTCTGGTATTGACTGTAAAATGGTCCTTTCTGTCACGCCAACATAAAACGAAGGGCAACGCCTCAGAATGAGGCAGAAAGTTCCTAAAGTTGCGCAAAAACCACAAAAACTAGTCAGATGCGAAAAATATCATCCTATTTTTTGAGCGATTGCTTATTTTTTGGGCTGATCGTTTAGAATTTGGCAGACACCATCAGAGAGCCGTAGTTAAAGAGGCCTGATTTTGCGCCGTCAAACTGCTGAGTCTGCCAGACCTGACTGTAAGAAACACGCAGCCCATAAAACATGATGGCAAGCCCGGCGTGAATTTCTCCGACGTCCCATTTTTTGTTCACGTGCAGGGAATTGCTGCGCATTGTATTGCCTTGGAGAGTGGCGTCGTAGCCGACAGCCTCCCCAGTAACACCCCCGAAGAAATACCAGGCAAAGGGGCGTGTCGCTTTGTAGGCATCTGTTCCGTCCGTGCCTGACCCACCAATGGTCGGAATGCCAAAGTCACTATTAAGGCCCTGCCCTATCCGGATCATGTCGCCAATGCGCCCATAAATTTGATAGTCACCAATAGCGGCGTCGGCAGATGGTAGCATGTCCATTTCAATGCCGACGACCTTGACGAGCGGCAAGCGCCACGTCCGTCCGCCTTGCACCTGAAAAATAGGTTGGTTTTGGAGCTGATGACTCCAGCCTTGGTTTTTTGTGTCGCCAATGGCACCGTGAAAGCCATTCTGAAGCTGCCGACCCAACCCTGCGGGTCCCATCACCCCGACCTGAATGCCGAATACGCTGCGGGACGTATCCGTATCACTAATAAGGTTAATGGTGCCCAACAGAACACTGGCATAAGGCCGGTCACGCAGAAGGCTGGTCTGTGCTTGCCCGGGTGCCCACGGGCTGGGCGACTGCGTATCGCGCGGCGTGAAGATCATCTGTTGCAGGCCCATGCTGATGCGCTGCACACCTTCCCCCCAGATAGCTTTGCTGATGGCGGCTATAGGGGTTGGGAGTGTGTCTGTGCCGGAAGTCCAGTTTAACCGGAGACCACTAGTATAGTACTGGTCAGATGTGGATTTCAGGGTGGAAACGGCATCATTTTCCCCTTGAAGGGTCCATGTGCCCTGCTTGTCCTGTAGAGGAGTCGCTTCTGCTGTTGATAGGGAGCCGAGAGCGCCGCCTGCCAAAAGAAGTGTTGTGGCAGCTATATGCCGGACGCGGGGCAGTTTTACGACAGCAGACATATTTTTCCTCTCACTCTGCAGGCGCAGATGTAATCTTTATTTTCTTTAATTGATAGCGTCCCAACAAGAAACCCTGATTTCCCCACGCATGGCACACATGAAGGGTGTCTGCCGAGCGGGCGTATTCATGCGGGTATCACAAAATTGTTATAGGTACGAAAAGGGATGAAACGCGCGCTCGTTTCATGCTTTCCTATAGCTACGCTACAGACGGTATGCTAGAAAAATACCGGGTGTGGTTGCAGTGCTTATGGAATGGGACAGGGTTTTGCTCGTTTGCGGGCATTGCGTCAACCAGTTCAGGCAATCTGCCCATTTTTCAATATCTGGAGAAGGCTTGGCTTTCTCCATGCTCCAGGATCAAGACCGTTGAGAAGTAACAGGACCGACCGCAGCTCTCGCTCTCCGCGCCGCGGCGGATTTGACGACGATTTTATGTCAACGCCTTCTTATGGCGAACGCCCCTCTTTTGGTGCAGACCGTGGTGGCTTCGCTCCGCGTAGACCCGCTGGTGGCGGTGCTGGTGGCCCGCAGGTTATCGCTTCCGGTCCGGAAATCGGAGCGACTGTCAAATGGTTCAACAGTGAAAAAGGCTACGGCTTTGTTGAACTGGCTGATGGTTCAGGCGATGTGTTCCTGCATGCCAACGCTCTTTCCCAGATTGGTCACGAAGGCGTAAGCCCGGGTGCCACGCTGGTTGTGCGTATTGGGCAGGGCCCTAAAGGTCGTCAGGTCGCGGAAGTGATCTCTGTTGACGAAAGCACGGCTCAGCCGGAACGTCCGCGTTCAGCAGGCGGTGGCTTTGGTGGTGCACCTCGTAGCGGCGGTTTTGCTCGCGCTCCGCGCCCTGCTCCTGATATGTCTTTCGCAGAAGAAATTCGCGGGACTGTTAAATGGTACAATGCAACCAAGGGTTTTGGTTTCATCACGCCTGATGGTGGTGGCAAGGACATTTTTGTTCACGCTTCTGCTCTTGAGCGTTCCGGTCTTTCCAGCCTCAACGAAGGTCAGACGGCAAACGTGAAAGTGGTTCAGGGTCAGAAAGGCCCAGAAGCCGCTCAGATCGACCCGGCCTGATATTTTCTGTTTTGGCAGAAAACGAGAAACCCCGCTTTTAGCGGGGTTTTTTTGTATGAAAGTGGTGGGGAAAAATCGAAAAGGCGAAAGCGCGCTTAGTAGTCCCCTCGCCCTTTGTTGCGCATTAGGCGTGCTTTATCGCGTTGCCAGTCTCGCTCTGCGATGGCGTGGCGTTTATCGACATTCTTTTTCCCTTCCCCAAGGCCGAGCGTTACTTTGGCAACACCACGGTTGTTGAAGTGGATGTCGAGTGGCACCAGAGTAGCTCCTTCCCGTGCAATCGCCCCAAGATATTTTTCGATCTGTTTCCGATGCATGAGAAGCTTGCGGGGGGCACGTGTGTCAAATCGAGAAAGAACTCCTCCCTGATATTCAGGAATGTAACTGTTGAAGAGCCAGAGCTCGCCGTTACGTTCGCCTGCATAGGCTTCGGTAATCATGGCGCGGCCAAGACGCAGGCTTTTGACTTCCGCCCCTTTAAGAACAAGCCCTGCTTCAACGGTTTCCTTAATGGCGTAATTGAAGCGACCCTTGCGATTCTGGGCAGCAATACCATGGGATATCATGGTATTTTTGCGCGGTTTTTGAGCCATCAGTCGAGTAGCCCAACATCAACAAGCGCAGAGCGGACAAGCCGACGCGACGCTTCCGTCAAGGGGGCGAGCGGCAAGCGTGTGGTTTCTCCTGCCAGACCAAGCAGGCTGGCGGCATATTTTACCGGGCCAGGATTGCTTTCGCAGAAGAGAGCGTCATGCAGGGGAAGCAGTTTGTCCTGGGCCGCAATCGCATCAGCCGCGCGCCCTTCCTGCCAAGCCTTCTGTACAGCAGCGCATAGAGATGGGGCAACATTAGAGGTTACGCTGATGCAGCCATCTCCTCCCGCTCCCAGAAATGCAACTGCTGTGCCGTCTTCTCCAGAAAGCTGGTTGAACCGTTTGGTAATGGCGCGGCGCACTTGCAAGGGGCGAAGCAGATTTGCAGTTGCGTCTTTCACACCAATGATATTGGCATGTTTGGCGAGCCGAGCCATTGTTTCAACGTTGATGTCAACAACGGAGCGGCCCGGAATATTATACAGCACTACAGGAATGGAAATGGCATCTGCAATGGCCATGAAATGGCGATAAAGCCCTTCCTGCGTGGGTTTGTTGTAATAGGGCGTTACGACGAGAGCGGCTGAGGCCCCTGCCTGTTCTGCATGTTTTGCCAGATCAATTGCTTCAGACGTGCTGTTCGACCCTGCCCCTGCAATGACGGGTACACGACCGCCGGAAACCTTGATTGTCCGCTCAACCACAGCATGGTGTTCGGAGTGGGAGAGAGTCGGGCTTTCGCCTGTTGTGCCCATCGCGCAAAGCGCGGACGTACCTTCCTCTATCTGCCAGTTCACCAGATTTTCGAAAGATGTGAAATCCAGACTGCCATCGCGGTTCATAGGGGTAATGAGGGCGGTGATGGAGCCGGTAAACAATGTATCTGACATGGGCTGTCGTCTATCCTGCAATGGCGTCTGCGCATCCTGAAGACGGTTCTTCAGGGGGACGGCCTGACATTTGCCGCCGGAAGGGCGACTGCTTGTAAACACCAAGGATTTTGGCGTTTTCGGAGAAGAAATCAAGTTCAGCTAACGCTTTGCCAAGGGGGGCATTTTCCGGATGGCCCTCCACATCCAGCAGAAAGCGGGTCGCGGCAAAGCTACCGCCCGTCATGTAGCTTTCTAGCCGGGTCATGTTGACCCCACTGGTGGCGAACCCTCCCAGAACCTTGTAAAGCGCGCCCGGGATATTTTTGACGCTGAAAATGACCGTTGTCATATTGTCAGGCGTGCCGGGTGACGGGCGCTGTTCGGAGCGGGATGCAATATAGAAGCGCGTTGTGTTGTGCTTTGCATCTTCAACGTTTCTCTGCAGAATTTGCAGCCCGTTCAATTGCCCCGCCAGTTCTGATGCGACCGCTGCTTCCTCGGGTTTTTTCCACAATGCGACTAACTCTGCCGCCCCGGCTGTGTCAAACTCAACGACAGGCGTGAAATTATGGGTTTTCAGCAGAGTGCTGATCTGGCCCATGGCAACAGGATGGGTATGAATGCGTTTCACATCTTCAATGCGGGTTCCCGGTACACCAAGAAGGCAATGCTCCACGCGCTGGAAGTGCTCTCCCACAATATAGAGGCCTGAATTGGGCAGGAGCGAATGAATGTCCGGCACGCGGCCAGCCAGACTATTTTCGCACGCCAGCATGGCCAGTTCAGCGTCACCTTTGTGTACAGCCTCAATCGCTTCCGCAAATGTTTTGCACGGTAGCGTTTGCCAGCCGGGCTTGGCGGTGCGGCATGCCAGATCGGAATAGGCGCCGGGTCTGCCCTGAAAGGCGATAACCTTTTTGGTCATGTCTTTGATTATGCTCCGAAGGCCTGTCGGGCGCGTTCAAGGTCTGCTGGGGTATCTACGCCAAAGGGCGCTATGTCAATTTTCGTGCACCCGATACGCATCCCTGCTTCAAGTGCGCGAAGCTGTTCCAGCTTTTCACGCTTTTCCAACCCGGATTCTGGCAGGCTGACAAACCGCTGGAGAGCGTCACGGCGCCAGCCATAGACCCCAACATGATGCCAGAGCGGCCCTGCGCCCCATGGAAGAGGAAGACGGGAAAAATATAATGCCGGGGCCGAAATGGCATCTATCGGGAAATCGCACGCAACTTTGACCACGGAAGATGCCAGTTTTTCTTCCTCTGACAGAACAGGAGCCACGAGGGTCGCGATATCGAACTCCGGCTTTTTCAATGGTTTCAGGATGGCCCGGAGAGAGGATGGCGGAAAAGTCGGCAAGTCACCTTGCAGGTTGATAATGAGATCATGCTTGCCGTGAGTATCAACCAGTTGGGCTGCCTCCCAAACCCTGTCTGAACCAGACGGTAAGGCGGGGTTGGTCAGAACAGCGTTTCCTCCAGCATCTTGCACAGCATCACAAATAGCCTGATCTGCGGCCGCGACGATCACTGGTCCGATGTCAGCGGCTAAAGCTGCTTCCATAACCCGCACGATCATGGGTTTGCCTGCAATATCAGCGAGCGGTTTGCCCGGCAGGCGGGTGGACGCAAGTCTTGCGGGAATAATAACAAGCGGAGAAACCATCAGCTTGCTCTGTCATTCGGCACGGAATATAGCCTTGGAAACATTGTGGAAACGGTGCTGCATATCCAGCACGGTGAGATGCTTCACACGAAGCGGCGCGTAGTTTAGGAAAGCCGCAGGCCAAACGCAACTGGAGGAAGCAGCGCCCAGATGGATAGCGTGTTTCTCAACAAGGCTGCTGCTGCCGGGTTGCTGAGTATTGCTGTGGCCTGGATCTGTAGCGCGGTAGCCTCAGGCGTTGTGCCCGCCAACGTCCCGGTCAAGCCAGCCTTTTCCGTACCGGGCACGGAAAATGTGTCTATCGCACCTTACATGGCGCATGCTGATGCTGATCGTGGTGAAGAACTTGCGCGCCAGATCTGTTCAAGTTGTCACGCGCTTGTCAGTGCGGCCGCTGATGGTGTGGGCCCCAACCTTGCTAGTGTTGCGGGTAGACCAATAGCGACTGCTGCGGGATACGCGTATTCGTCCGCGCTTCTCGGGCAGAAAGAGCATGTCTGGTCGGATCAGGCCCTGTCAGACTGGTTGACTTCCCCTGCCCGCTTTGCTCCCGGAACCCGGATGTCGCTTGTCGGGATCTCATCACCGGAGCAACGTGCGGATATCATAGCCTATCTGCACAGATTGGCTGAATAGATCATTCCTTTCTTCAAGGCTTCCCATGACCGTAGATGATCTGACCCCTTTTCTGAATGTTGCTACCATGATGGCCGATGCGGCGCGATGCGTGGTGCGTCCTTGGTTTCGTTCTTCTCTGGCTGTGATTGATAAAGCGGACCAGAGCCCGGTGACGCTGGCAGATCGGACTGCGGAGCGCGTGATGCGGGCTATTCTGGCGGAACGTCTGCCTGACCATGGCGTATTTGGAGAAGAGTTCGGGCTGGAAAATGAAAGCGCTTCCTACAGATGGCTGCTTGACCCTGTGGATGGCACGCGTTCGTTCGTGACGGGGCGGCCGATGTTCGGAACGCTGATTGCTCTTCTGAAAGATGGGGTACCGGTACTGGGTATGATCGACCAACCGGTAACTCAGGAGCGATGGATTGGGCTGGCAGGGCAGCCGACGCGTTTTATTTCCCCTCTTGGAGGGCAGGCAGGCACCCGTGTCTGTAAAGAACTGGCTCAGGCAGAACTGTCATGCACGTCTCCTGAAATGCTGGAAAGCGCCCCGCATGACGGGTGGAAGACCCTTAAAAAACGGGCCAAACGCATGACATGGGGAGGAGACTGCTATGCATATGGTCTTCTGGCGCTGGGGCAGATTGATATCATAGCTGAATGTGACATGAACCCATGGGACTGGGCAGCACTGGTGCCCATAGTTGAGGGCGCTGGCGGCAGAATAACGGCGTGGGACGGTTCTCCTTTGCATGCTGATGGGGACAGGACCGTTCTGGCTGTGGGAGACATTTCCCTTCATGCCGAGGCCGTTCGGGCACTCGCGCCCAGTCCGTAAAGGTCAGGGTTAACTGAAGTTATATGCCGCAGGATCTATGAATTTGCCGCAATTTGCGATAGGCCTGCGCATCGGCACAACAGGTATGGTTATTCCGCATGAGCACGCAACTGTCCCTTCCCAAGGACAAGATCCGCATTCTGCTGCTTGAGGGCATTCACGACAGTGCCGTCGCATTGCTCAAGGCCAGTGGGTATGAGAACGTCACACGCCACAAAGGCGCGCTTGAGGGCGATGCCCTGAAAAAGGCATTGGAAGGTGTGCATATTGTTGGCATCCGTTCACGCACACAGTTGACCAAAGAGGTCATAGAGGGTGCAGATCGGCTGGTTGCCATCGGGTGTTTTTGCATCGGCACCAACCAGGTTGACCTTGATACGGCCCGCATGAACGGTATTCCCGTTTTCAACGCACCGTATAGCAACACGCGGTCTGTAGCCGAACTGGTCATGGGCGAGATTGTCATGCTCATGCGCCGCATTTTTCCACGTTCTACCGAATGCCATGTTGGTACATGGAAGAAATCTGCCAGCAATAGCTGGGAAGTAAGAGGCAAGACGCTCGGTATTGTTGGCTATGGCTCCATTGGGTCGCAGCTTTCCGTTCTGGCGGAAGCCTTCGGTATGCGTGTGATCTATTTTGATGTGGTTGATAAGCTTGGCCACGGCAATGCGGGATCTGTAGACACGTTGGAAGAACTGCTGGCTGAAAGTGATGTTGTCAGCCTGCATGTGCCGCAACTGCCGTCCACCAAAAACCTGATGGGTGCAGATCAGATCCGAGCCATGAAAAAAGGCTCTTTCCTGATCAATAACGCTCGCGGGAACGTTGTGGATCTTGATGCTCTGGCCGAGGCGCTCAAGGACGGTCATCTGTTGGGTGCCGCTATTGATGTGTATCCCAAGGAGCCAAAAGGTCCGAATGATCGCCTTGAAACCCCTCTTCAGGGCGTGGATAACGTGATCCTCACTCCTCACATCGGGGGCTCCACAGCCGAGGCTCAGGAACGGATTGGCGTTGAAGTGGCGCGCAAGCTTGTTGAGTATTCTGATGTCGGCTCGACGTTTGGGGCGGTGAATTTCCCGGGCGTGCAGTTGCCGCAGAGCCCACGCGGAACGCGGTTTATGCATGTGCACCATAACGTGCCGGGCATGATGATGCGCCTGAATGAAATTTTCCTGCGCGAAACCTGCAACGTTACAGCCCAGTTCCTCCAGACTGACGGAGAAATCGGGTATGTGGTGGTTGAGGCGGACACCGGGAAAAATACCGATCTTGATGATCGGATTTTGAAGGCCTTGCGTGAACTTGAAGGCACAATTCGTGCGCGTTTGATCTACAAAGGCGCGTGAGTTCGGTGTTGAGAGTGCGGGAATGATCAACTCCCGCATTCGGAGTTTTGCTTTTTCAGGCATAGAGGCGCGACCCGTCTGGGTTGAAGTCCAGATCTCCTCTGGCTTGCCTGCTTTCCTGATTGTGGGGTTACCTGACAAGGCTGTTGGAGAGGCTCGGGAGCGTGTCCGTGCCTCTTTTACATCTATAGGCCTCGCCCTGCCCGCCAAGCGGATTGTGGTAAATCTTGTCCCTGCGGATATTCCCAAAGAAGGATCACATTTTGATCTTCCTATAGCGCTCGCTCTCTTGAGCGCGATGGAGGTCATACCGTTTGAAGACGTTACCCGCTTTGCTGCGTTGGGAGAATTGTCTCTCGATGGTTCTCTTAATCCTGTAGCGGGTGTGCTTTCTGCCTCCATTGAGGCAGCGTCCATGGAATTAGGGCTTGTGTGCCCTGCCTCTCAGGCTCAGGAAGCGCTTTGTGGCGGCGATATCGCCGTACTTGCTTCCCCCGATCTGCTTAGCCTGATCAATCATTTCAATGGGTTGCAGGTTCTTACGCCACCAGTATTGGCGGTTAAACAGCTTGGTCTAGAAGAAACCGTTCCTGATCTGGCAGATATCAAGGGGATGGAAACGGGTCGCCGGGCGCTGGAAATTGCAGCGGCGGGAGGGCATTCCCTTCTTCTATCTGGGCCACCGGGTGCAGGAAAATCCATGCTGGCTGCGCGACTTCCCGGCTTGCTCCCTGATTTAACACCACAGGAAAGCCTGGAAGTCTCACGGATATATAGTGCGGCGGGATTGTTGAAAGATGGTCGGCCTCTCCGTCGGCCGCCTTATCGGGATCCTCATCATTCCGCCAGTCAACCTGCCTTGATTGGTGGCGGAGCGCGAGCCAGACCGGGAGAAATCAGTCTCGCTGACCATGGCGTGCTGTTTTTGGATGAATTGCCTGAATTCTCGCGGGCGGCTCTTGAGGCGCTGCGTCAACCTCTGGAAACAGGTCGTGTCAGTATTGCCCGTGCGGCCGCCCATGTTACCTACCCTGCCCGCTTCCAGCTTATCGCGGCCATGAATCCCTGTCGTTGCGGATATTTGGGAGATGCCGAGCGGGAATGCCGCAAAGCGCCTCGGTGCGGAGAAGATTACGTTGCTCGCCTATCTGGGCCGCTGCTGGATCGGATTGATCTGCATGTTGCCATGCAGCCATTCACGCCCTTGGATTATATGACTCAGCAGGCTGGTGAACGTAGCGCTACTGTGGCGGCACGCGTAAACATGGCGCGTGAATTGCAGTATGCCCGCCAGAGTGGCCGCAAGAATGCCAACGCGGCGTTGGAGACTCTTTGTCTTTCTACGTCGGCGCAGGCCATGGCCCAAAAGATATCGGCGCGGTTTCGCTTTTCAGCGCGGGGTTATACCCGTCTCTTGCGTGTGGCACGGACAATTGCAGATCTTGCGGGCGAAAAAGAAATCCAGCCTGCTCATGTGGCGGAAGCGGCAACCTTTCGGCTTCGTGCCGGGCTGGATTGATCTGTTATCGGTTGCCGGCAAACTATTTTTTCAAAGTGTCGCGGAGTAGCTAAATCTCATATGCCGCCTAAAAAGGCGGTCCGGTTGGGCTGACTCTTATTTTCGGGATTGAAGGTAGTGTACTTTCAGCCCGGCGAGCCGATAGCCAGCTGTCCATTCTGCCTTTCCAGACTCAAAAAATCTTGATTCTCTTCAATCTACGGATTTTTCAGGTGCCTTTTAACGAGGGTTTTTAAGAACCTCAAAGGCTTGAGCCAGATCATCCTGCAGATCTGTGGGGCTCTCCAGTCCAATTTGTAAGCGGAATGAAGGACCTTGAGGGGTGTCCGCTACGGGATGCTTCCGAATAATGCCGCCGGATGTCGGCAGGACCAGACTTTCGTAACCACCCCAGGATGCTCCGATGCCGAACATTTTGAGGGAATTAACCATGGTTTCCATGGCGCTTTGGCTTATGTCTGAACTGAGGACGACACCGAACAGGCTACCTGCCCCGGTGAAGTCACGTTTCCAGATCTCGTGACCGGGACAGTCAGGGAGAGCGGGGTGCAGAACACGCGCGACTTCGGGACGAGTTTTTAGCCATTGAGCAATCTGGAAGGCGACACGGGATTGTTGTGCCAGCCTAACCCCCATGGTGCGTAAACCGCGCAATGTCAGCCAGCAATCGTCAGGGCTTGCAAGCTGCCCTAGCTGAATGGCGGCATCCCGGAGAATGTGCCAGTCTTCCTCCGTATTGACAGTAACCGCTCCTGCAATGACATCGGAGTGGCCGGAGGGATATTTCGTCAAAGCCTGGATGGAGATATCCACTCCGTGCTTGAAGGGCGAAAAGATGCCCAACCCCCAGGTGTTATCAAGCATGAGCTTAGCCTGCCCTGCATGGGCGATGGTGGCCAGCATGGAGATATCCTGCACTTCAAACGTGTGGCTACCAGGACTTTCAGAAAACAGAACGCGTGTGTTGGGTTGCATCAGACCCTGAAGCGTTTCTGCATTTGCGCAGGGTGGATAATAGGTGGCGGTGACACCAAAACGTTTAAGGAGTGTTTCAGCAAAACGCCGGGTGGGGCCATACACGCTATCAGGTAAAAGACAGTGATCACCTGTTTTCAGAAATGCCAGCAGCGGGGTTGTGCACGCGGCCAAGCCGGAACTGACGATCTGACAATCGGTGCCGCCTTCTAGAGAGGCAATAACTTTCTCAAGCTCATGTTGCACAGGTGTGCCCATGGCGCCGTATATATATTCGTGATCATAGCGCCGGTGCCCCTGCTTGTTCATGGCATCCAGAGAGGGAAACAGAACGGTGGACCCGCGCATCAAAGGCAGGTTGACAGGTGATCCTTCCTCCCGCTGCGCAGGACGGCCCTGACGTGTGAGCGCGGAAGAGAGTTTTTCCCAACCTTCACTAACCTGAAACTCTGAAGCCATACTCTTATGCGTCCTTTGTTACGGGTGCATCTGGCGTTGCACCCCATTCTGCCCATGATCCATCATACAATGCGCTGTCAGGAAAACCGGCCCTGCATAGGCCCACGTTGAGCACGCTTGCAGTCATGCCAGAGCCGCATGTTGTAACGGCGGCTTGATCTTCCGGTATGCCTGCTTCCAGAAAAATTTGTCGGAGGGTTTGGGGCGGAAGAAAGCATCCTTTGTCATCAAGCATCCGCTTGAACGGGATGTTCAGAGCCCCAGGCATATGGCCGGAGGCCAGCCCCGGTCTTGGTTCGGGAACGCGGCCATAGAAACGGTCAGCGGAACGGGCATCAAGAATACGCGGCGTATCCGTTTGTACGTATTCCAGCATGTCTCCCAGCCCTTTCAGACGCTCGTAGTGTGGGCGCGGCTGGTAAGTTTCGGCCGAAACTGGCTTTGCTGGTCCTTGCTCGACAGGCAGATCATGGCGTTGCCATTCGGGCAGGCCGCCATCGAGAACATAGGCAGATTCATGCCCAAATAAGCGTGCTAGCCACCAGGCCCGACAGGCAGAGGCGATGTTGCCCTGATCGTAAAAAACAACTCTATCCGTATTTTTTACGCCCAGACGGCCAAACAGCTTACCAAACCGTGCTGGCGTGGGAACAGTATGAGGTTGAGTGCTCTCCGGATCAGAAAACTCATCACCATCAAAATACCGGCTGCCGGGAATATGGGCCTGCTCAAAGCGTGCGTATGGGTTGAAGGTGTCGCCAGGAAGAAGGGCTGTCGCATCAAAGATGCGAAGTTCTCCTGTGGGCAATGTTTCGTACAGTTCTTTTACGGAGAGTAGAGGAAACATCAGCCGTTCTCATCCCATCGCTGCATCATGTTGGCTGGAAGTGTAACGCATGATCAGGCGGATGCGTAAAGTCGGATCATCGGAAACAGGAGCGTAAAGCGTTTTGTGGCGTAATATTCGTTGTCTTCCTGCGCGCAAGATTTTTAGGAGACAGGTGCCAGGACGCTACCGGAAAAAGTGGGTGATGATGCATGCCGCACCTCTAACATATCTGATCTGGGATGAGCATAAAAGGGCCAGACAGAAGGCGCTTTCCGTGTTTTACTCGCCGGATGATCAACGGGTCAGGCATAACAATCGAACGTATCATGCTCGGGCTGCTTCTTGGCGGTATTGCCTATGGCTGTGTGATCGTTCTGGCTCCTTTTTCCTCCGCCCTGCTTTGGGCTGCGGTGCTCACTTATGCCACGTGGCCTGTCTTTCAATATCTCCGGCGCCGGATGCAACCTCTTGCGGCCAGCATGACCATGGCGGGCCTCTGCACCTTCTGCTTTGTTCTGCCCTTGGCGCTTCTGGCGTCCGCAACAGTTTCTGCGGGACCACGGTGGGCCTATCGGCTGAATGCGCTGTTCAGTGTGTCCCATGAGTTGCCACCGCCTCCCCAGTGGCTCGTCAAACTTCCCATGTTTGGGCAGGAGTTGGCAGTAAAATGGGAGCATCTGGCCCATAATGTCGATCATATTGGCGCAGAATTGCGTCCGTATGCAGGAGACATTGTGCAGTCTCTTTTGGTGCTGCTCATGCAGGTTGCCAATGGTGCTCTGCATCTGGTGATGGCCCTGTTTATCGCGTTCTTTTTCTGGCTGAGTGGGCCATCTCTGGCTGATACACTGACTGCTGTTGTCACACGCGTGGCGGGACCTCACGCGGGGCGGCATCTGCATATTATCGGCGGGACTGTTCGTGGTACTGTTTATGGTATTTTAGGAACCGCCATTATTCAGGGGTTGTTGACCGGCTTGGGGTTCTGGTTCGCTCATCTTTCCGAGCCTGTCATGTTCGGGGTGATAGCGTCTTTTCTGGCTGTATTGCCTGTCGGGGCACCATTGGTATGGGTGCCTGCAGGCTTGTGGCTTATGGCGGATCACCATTTATGGCGCGGGATTCTGCTGCTTCTGTATGGCGTCATTTTTATTTCTGGCGCGGATCACATTATCCGCCCCCTCTTTATTGCACGGGGCACCAAGCTTCCTTATCTCCTTACTGTGTTGGGTGTAATAGGCGGGGTTCTGGCTTTTGGCGGGTTGGGGATATTTCTTGGCCCTATTCTGCTGGCTGTCGGTTTCACTCTTACTGTCGAATTTGCAGGGCGGGAGCAGACCCCGCTTCTGCCGTCTGATGATAAAAGGAGCATGCCTTTATGAGGCGTCAATTTCTTCGTCTCATTGAGGGCAGACCTCGCCAGCAAGTCCGTTCTGCCCTGAATTTTGTCGATGGTGAGAGCACAAAGATCATCAGCTGGAACCTGCTCCGCAGAACCGGGGCAACAGTGCATGACGTGGTGGCTTTGATAGAAACAGAGCAGCCAGACATTTTGCTGATGCAGGAAGCAACTGATGAGATTGATATGCTTCCTGATATCATGGGCGGATATTATGCACGCGCCCCTTTACCGGGCCGAATTCATGGGGTGGCATGCTGGAGCAGTAAACCGTTTGCCAGGCCCCCTCGTGCCTGCACCATTCCCTCAGGGGCCGTGGTGAAGCGTCATGCTCAGATTATCGATTACGGTCCCTTCTCTCTGGCTAATGTTCATCTCTCTCATGGCCAGATGTTGAACCGGCGGCAGTTGCGACGGATTGCGGCGCTTATGCCGCCGCCCTGCGCTATTTTGGGAGACTTCAATCTGCTTGGCCCAACTTTGGTGCCCGGATTTCACGATGTAGGGCCCAAAGCCCCAACACATAAAATGGTTGATCTTCTACCAATTCGTATTGATCGTTGCCTGGTGGATGGGATGACGTGCCTTAACGCCCGTGTTCTGCCCGTCTTCGCCTCAGATCATCGGCCAATAGCTGTGCGGCTGAAGCCGCTTATAAGCGCTCTTGCCAAGGCCTCTCACAGGTAAGGCATAAACAACCTGGCGGCAGCGTCTCTGATCTTGGTCAGCTTGTGACGTTTATCCAGATCATGGTGAGTCAGACGCTGATTGCGGTGCCGGATCATGAAATCGTCCAGTATGCCTGCCAGCGTGACATCATATGTTTCCATATTGATTTCAAAATTGAGCCGCAGGCTGCGGATATCCAGATTTGAACTGCCAACGCAAGACCACGCGCGGTCTACCACCATCAGTTTGGAGTGATTGAAGGGCGGATTAACAAGCCAGACCCGAACACCTGCATCCAGAAGTGGGGAGATGTTTGCTGAGCACGCCCAGTCCAGCGGTGGGTGGTTACTTTTGCGTGGAATAATGACATCCACCTGCACACCCCGTAGTGCGGCCAGTGCCAGTTCTGACAGCAGGCGTGACCCAGGCAAAAAATAGGGGGTCATAACTCTTACCTGTTTGCGGGCGAGCGTGATGGCCTGCAACATGGTATATTCTATTTTTTCAAGGTCCGTATCCGGCCCGGCGGTGACAATGCGTGCTATAGATTCCCCTTCCCCTTCGTGCTCCAAAAAATAGATATCGCCTTCCAGTTCTTCCTGTGTGGCAAAATACCAGTCCCAGGCCATGGCTTCAGCCAATTGGCGGACAACTGGTCCTTCAAGCTTGAAGTGAGTGTCAGAAACGGGATTTTTTGGTTTTCGTAAAATGAGGTTTTCATCGGCAATATTCAAACCGCCCATGAACCCGATTTTACAGTCCACAACCAGAATTTTACGATGGTTGCGCAGGTTGAGAAACGGCATGCGCCAAGGCAGCATGGAGTGCATGAACCGTGCGCAGGGTATGCCCAATTTTTTCAGGTGGCGATAAACCCCTGAAATAAAATAGCCACTTCCAATCCCATCTACGAGAACGCGTACCTGCACGCCGCGTTTTTGAGCAGCAGCCAGTTTTTCAATAAATTGGCCACCAATTGTATCGTTTCGAAAAATATATGAGCAGAGTAAGATGCTTTTTTCTGCGCCATCAATGGCAGCAAGCATGTGCGGGTAAGCACCATCTCCATCATGCAGGCAGGAAATGCAATTTCCACCCACAAGCGGGCGGCTGGTCAGTTTGCTCACCATGAGCGCCAGAGGAGCAAACTGCCCGTCCAGTTCCCTATTCCATGACGAGTTCTGAATGGCCTGAAAGCGATGGGTAGAGCGGCCGCTTACCAATTTTTTAGCCAGTCTGCGCACGCGGTTGATACCGAACATGAGGTATAAAATAGTACCGAGCGCAGGCATCATGACACAGGTGCCAATCCAGCCTATTGCAGAAGATGTATTCCGTTTTGTAAGCAGAATATGGAGGGAAACCGAGGTAACCAGAACAAAACGTATGACTGTTACTGTCAGCAAAGGTAAATGCGGCAGAATATCAAACGGCATGATCTGGGGTAAATCCTTGCAAAGGATGATGCGGTGCGCACAGTAACTTACAAAAAGCCCCCACAACAGAGGCAGGCTTCATCTGTTCGCAAGATGCGGGGCTATGTGGCTTATAATGATGGTCTTTCTGCCGAAGAAACTGTCAAGGCCTTTTGCGTTCAGCAAGGATGGATCATTTTAAGGCAAAGAGCAAAAACGCCACGTGGCGAAATAGATATCGTTATGCGCAATGGGACGATGATCTGTTTTGTGGAAGTAAAGAAACGTAAAACACAGAGAGACGCAGCCGAATGTCTTCTTCCGGCTCAACAGAGAAGACTGTTTCGCGCAGCAGAATGCCTGCTCGCTTATCATCCGGAATGGCATTATGAGGAATTGAGATTTGACCTCATTACCGTGGACGAGAAAAATGAGGTGATCTGGATAAAAGACATTATCCGGCAGATGTAGAAGCAATCTGCCTTATGCGCGTTTTAGATTAGAATGTCGTGAGGAAGTCTTTTCTTTTTTATGTGTTATAAAAGAGAAAAGACTTCTTGATGACTGTTTCAGGTGCGATGCCGACGAGCAGCGTGCGCAGCAGCATGTTTGGGATGATAGGATACCAGACGAACCATGTTGTGGCTGGAAGCGTGATGGTTGCTGGCAACCTGATGTACGGTGTGGCTCGTACGGCGCACATGAACCACAGGAGGCGGGGCTGTCAGGGAAGCAAAAGTCAGTTTGCTTGCTTCAAGATCTGAAATAATACGTTCTGCATGTGCAGAAGAACTGACAGCAGCAAAGCCAGCACTCAGGCCAACAAACGCAAAGGCACAACGCACAAACGGAAGACGCATCATCAAAAAAGCTTCCTCACCTCATCAAACTCTTGGGCAGACTACACAGCTACCCAAAGAGCTGACAACTTAAAAATCAGGATTCAGCGTTACAGGCGATATTTTTTTCCTTGAGGAGAGCCTGAAGCTCACCAGACTGGAACATTTCCATAACGATATCGCACCCGCCGATAAACTCCCCTTTGACATAAAGCTGGGGGATGGTCGGCCAGTTGGAGAAATCCTTGATGCCCTGACGAATGGCAGGGTCAGCCAGCACATTGATGGCCTTGAAGGGCACACCCAGGTGAGAAAGGATCTGTACAACACGCGCAGAGAACCCGCATTGCGGGAAATCGGCATCCCCTTTCATGAACAGTACGACCGGGTTGGTGTCGATTTCGTTCTGAATATGCTGTTTGACTGTTTCAGACATGATTGACGTCCTTGGATGAGAAAAAAGATACCGTTGTGTCAGGGTGCAGAGGTCTGAAGGGCCAGCGCATGCAGTTTGCCCCCCATGTGACCTTGCAACGCTTGATAGACAAGTTGGTGCTGCTTTACGCGGGAGAGCCCCTTGAACGCTTCACTGATAACGGAGCAGGCATAGTGATCACCGTCTCCTGCCAGATCATCAATCTTGATCTGAGCATCTGGAAAAGCCTGACGGATGTAAGTTTCAAGTTCTGTGGCAGACATTGCCATTGGTAACACTCCTAAGCAGTCTCTTCAGCGTTCCATCAGTGCCGGAAAAAAGGCTTCATGCGCAACGGCAAGGCGAGCAGCAGATATTGTGACGCCACTCGGTAAAATCAAATCACTTCCACCTGCCCGGCCGATCAGCCTGGCTGGCACGCCAGCTTTTTCAGCTCGGGCGCAGAAATCTTCGGCGTCACTAACACAAACCAGATAACGCGCCTGATCTTCACCAAACCAGAAGGCTTCCGGCCGGATGCCAGAGTCAGGGCTTTCCAGCTCACACCCAATGCGGCTGGCCATAACCATTTCAGCTACGCCAACCAGAATGCCGCCATCAGCAAGGTCATGACAGGCTGAGATCGTGCCATTCAGGATTTCCGCACGGACGAAATCGCCGTTACGTTTTTCTGCCGCCAGATCGACCCGAGGAGGTGGTCCTTCCTCACGGCCCAGAATTTCACGCAGCCAAATGGATTGCCCCAGTTCGCCCCGTGTTTCCCCCACCAGAACCACTGCGGCTCCGTCTGTCATGCCTAGGCCAATGGCCTTGGAGACATCCTCCAGCACACCCAGCGCTCCGATTGCTGGCGTTGGAAGAATGGACATGGTTGAGCCATCAGGCTGACGGGTCTCATTATAAAGGGAGACGTTGCCGCTGACGACCGGGAAATCAAGTGCCCGACAGGCCTCCCCCATTCCTTCGATAGCCGCAACAAACTGGCCCATGATTTCCGGTTTTTCCGGATTGCCAAAATTCAGGTTGTCCGTGACTGCTAGAGGACGAGCACCAGTGGCAGTAATGTTGCGCCACGCTTCTGCTACAGCCTGTGCCCCACCCGTTTTGGGATCAGCCTGACAATACCGGGGCGTGCAGTCCGTTGTCAGTGCGAGCCCGAGTGTGGTGTCTTCTATCTTGACAATCGCTGCATCAGCGGCGCCGGGGCGGCGGACCGTTTGTCCCCCAACGGTGCTGTCATACTGGTTCCATACCCACGCACGGGAAGCGAGATCAGGTGAGCCGACCAACCGTAGCAGCATGGCATCCAGAGAGAGCGGCGCATGAACACCTTCAAGGGGAGCCGGTGCTACGGGTGTCGTGGCAGGGCGATCATAGATCGGCGCTTGCTCGGCCAAGGGATCAAGCGGAATGTCAGCTTCCACCGCACCTTTATGCTTGACGACAATATGGCCGGTATCAGTCAAATGACCGATGACGGCAAAATCCAGTTCCCATTTTTCAAAGATTTTGCGCGCAATTTCCGTGCGGTCAGGACGCAGGACAATCAGCATACGTTCCTGGCTTTCAGACAGCATCATTTCATAGGCTGTCATGCCCGGTTCACGCTGAGGTACGGCATCAAGGTCCAGTTCAATGCCGACACCGCCCTTTCCTGCCATTTCGACGGAAGAAGACGTCAGCCCTGCCGCGCCCATGTCCTGAATAGCCACAATGGCGTCAGTCGCCATCAGTTCCAGACAGGCTTCAATCAGCAGCTTTTCAATGAAAGGGTCACCCACCTGCACTGTGGGGCGTTTGGCGAGCGCATTTTCATCAAATTCTGCGGAAGACATGGTGGCGCCATGAATGCCGTCTCGTCCGGTGCGGGAGCCGACATACACAACCGGATTTCCAACACCTGCTGCAGCAGAGAGGAAAATGCGATCCTTGCGGGCAATGCCCACGGTCATGGCGTTTACAAGCGGGTTGCCATCATAGGCGGGATGAAAGTTGATTTCCCCCCCTACGGTCGGGACACCCACGCAGTTACCGTATCCGCCAATACCCCGTACCACGCCATCAATAATCTGGCGGGTTCTGGGTGTTTCAGGACTACCAAAGCGCAGTGCGTTCAGGTTGGCGACTGGACGCGCCCCCATGGTGAAGACATCTCGCAGAATGCCCCCAACCCCCGTTGCGGCCCCCTGATAAGGTTCAATGAAAGAGGGATGGTTGTGACTTTCCATTTTGAAGATGGCGGCATAGCCTTCTCCAATATCGACCACACCAGCGTTTTCACCCGGGCCATGGATGACCCAAGGGGCCGTTGTCGGCAGGGTCCGGAGCCACTTACGTGATGATTTGTAAGAGCAGTGTTCGGACCACATGACGGAGAACACGCCCAGTTCTGTCAGGCTGGGCGTGCGGCCCATAATCTTGAGAACACGGTCATATTCTTCAGGTGTCAGCCCAAATTCCTGAGCCAGAGAAAGATCGACGGTCTTTTTCACCGGACAAAAGCCTCCACCAGACCTTCAAACAGCGGCAGACCATCTTCTCCACCCATAAGGGGATCAACAAGGTCTTCCGGATGAGGCATCATGCCGCAGATGCGTGTATTCGTGCTCAGGATACCGGCAATGCTGTTCACGCTACCATTCGGGTTGGTTTCAGTATCATTGGCTTGTACCGAGCCATCGGCTCCGGCATACCGGAATGCAACCAGCCCTTCACCTTCCAGACGATCCAGCGTCTGGCTGTCAGCAGTGTAGTTTCCATCACCATGCGCCAGAGGCGTGCGGAAAACATCCCCCTTTTCCCATTTGTGGGTGAAGGGTGTATCGGCACGTTCAACGCGAAGATGGCAGTCCTGAGACAGGAAACGCAAATTGGCGTTACGCAGCAAAGCACCGGGAAGCAGGCCCGTTTCCGTTAGAATCTGGAAACCATTGCAGACGCCTAGAATGTGCCCGCCCTTTTCAGCGAAGGACCGGATTTCAGCCATGATGGGCGAATGCGCGGCCATGGCCCCGCAGCGCAGGTAATCACCGTAGCTGAAGCCACCGGGCAGAACCACCAGATCAACATCAGGCAGTACGGTATCCCGATGCCACAGCATAGTGGGGGCTTTGCCGGTTACACGCTTGAGCGCGATTGCCATATCGCGCTCACGGTTGGTGCCGGGAAAAACGACAATCGCAGATTTCATTTTTTTACGCTACACGGATAGGAGTCATGCAGGGCGCGGAAGACACTTTCCCCCACAGGCTTGGACAGGCTGTCAGAATGAGCTTTCAGCCAGCCCATAACCTTGGACCGCATGGAAGCTGCGTTTTCTGAAGGAGGGATACAGAACCCTGCCGGAGCCGAGGCATCTCCTTCATTACGGTCATTGATCTTGGAGAGAGCGCCTGCGTCCGCCATGCCTGTGATATAGGCATCGCACACGCTGGCACCAGCGGGTTTGGCGCACACGCGGGCAAAATTGCCGGCCTGCATGGGGGAAATACGCTGGGCGTGTCCCGTAACGGGAGCGAGACAGGCCCCGGCAAGTGCAATCAGAACAAGGCGTTTCATCCAAGCACCTCCACCGTGAAATCTTCAATCACCAGATTAGCCAGCAGATCACGCGCCATGTCTTCCGCCTGCTTCTGGACGGCGGCGCGATCTGTGCCAGCCACATCCAGATCAATAATCTTGCCTACGTGAACGTCTGTCACGCCGGGAAAGCCAAGTGTCTGCAAGGCATGGCTGATGGCTTTTCCCTGAGGGTCCAGCACACCTTCCTTCAGCATGACGGTTACACGCACTTTCATTGATAGAGCCCCTGTTCCTGTCGGCATGATTATTGCAGTGTCTCCGTGCCCTTCAGATCACCGTTATTGCCAGCTTCGGGCAGAATACCCAGACGGCGGGCAACTTCCTGATAAGCTTCCTTAACGCTGCCGAGGTCACGACGGAAACGGTCTTTGTCGAGTTTCTCGCTGGTCTGGATATCCCATAGGCGGCAATTGTCGGGCGAAATTTCATCTGCCAGCACAATGCTCATGTCATCGCCTTCCCAGTGGCGTCCAAACTCAAGTTTGAAGTCCACAAGCTGAATGCCGATCCCATTGAACAAACCGCACAGGAAGTCATTTACCCGCATGGCCATGCCGGTCATTTCTTCCAGCTCATGCGGAGCTGCCCATCCAAAGGCGATAATATGATCTTCTGACGCCATAGGGTCGCCCAGCGCATCATTCTTGAAATAAAATTCTATGATGCTACGCGGCAGACGTGTGCCTTCCTCAATACCAAACCGCTTCGCTATGCTGCCAGCCGCGATATTGCGAACAACCACTTCCAGAGGAATGATCTCAACTTCCTTCACCAATTGTTCGCGCATGTTGATGCGACGGATGAAGTGAGTGGGAATACCAATTTCCTGCAACCGAAGCATCAGATGTTCGCTGATACGGTTGTTGAGCACACCTTTCCCGGTAATGATTCCACTTTTGGCCCCGTTGCCGGCAGTGGCGTCATCCTTGAAATACTGCACAACGGTGCCGGGCTCGGGCCCTTCAAAAAGGATTTTGGCTTTACCTTCGTAAAGCTGGCGGCGACGGGCCATGGTCATCCTTACCTGTATGTCACTAGAAACCGATCCCTGATAACCGGTCTGGCGGAAGGGCTGATCCATGCCCTTCCCTGTTCAGACGCCGTCATAGCAGGCTTCGGAAATTGAAGATATAGTCGCGCACCCAGCCTTACTGAGCGGGTCCCGGCTCACCGAACACTTTTTCATAAAGGGCATCGATCGCTTTGAGGTGCTGACGACTATCCATTGCGGCATCCAGTACATCTGGTGCAATCCGACCGGAAATTTCAGGGTCAGCATCCAGATTTTCGCGGAATGTCCGGCATTCTGGCGTCCCGAGCTTGGTCCAGGTCGCCATGGCATTACGTTGCACGATGCGATATGCGTCCTCCCGAGAGAGGCCTGCACGGGCCAGTGCCAGCAACACTTCACCAGAGTGCACAACGCCACCAAGGCTCTCAATATTGGCAGCCATGCGGTCTGGGTAAATCAACAGTTTACTGATCAGACCAGAGAGGCGGGCCAGCGCAAAGTCTAGCCCAATGGTGGCATCCGGACAGATGTTCCGCTCAACCGATGAGTGGCTGATGTCGCGTTCATGCCATAGCGCCACGTTTTCAAGTGCCGGGATGGCGGCAGACCGGACAAGGCGAGCCAGCCCCGTCAGGTTTTCGGTCAGGACAGGATTCCGCTTGTGCGGCATGGCAGAAGAGCCCTTCTGCCCGGGATGGAAGAACTCTTCCGCCTCGCGTACTTCTGAGCGCTGTAAATGTCTGACTTCTGTTGCAAGTCGTTCAATGCCGCTGGCGATCACGGCCAGAGTGCAGAAATAGGCAGCGTGCCGGTCCCGCGGAATAACCTGGGTGGAAACAGGTTCTGGTTTCAGGCCAAGGCGTTCGGCAACATAGCTCTCAACACGCGGGTCCAGGTGGGCATAAGTGCCAACAGCACCGGAAATGGCGCAGGTTGCAATCTCCGCACGGGCACTTTCAAGGCGAGCTTTGTTGCGTACGAATTCGGCATAATGCCCTGCCAGCTTGAGCCCGAAGGATGTGGGTTCAGCGTGGATGCCATGGCTGCGACCGATGGTCAGAGTATATTTATGTTCGAACGCCCGTGCTTTCAGCGCGGCCAGAACGTCATCCAGATCCTTCAGGAGCAAGTCTGTGGCCTGAACAAGCTGAACTGCCAGACAGGTATCCAGCACGTCCGAAGATGTCATGCCCAGATGCACGAAGCGGCTTTCCGGACCAACTTTTTCAGCAAGCCATGTCAAAAAGGCAATCACATCGTGCCGGGTTTCGGCTTCAATCTCATCAATGCGGGCCAGATCGGCATCAGAGAAGGCAGCGAGGGCCGCATCGCCCTTCTCTCGCACCACTTTTGCGGCTTCCTTCGGAACAGCGCCGTATTCCGCCATGGCTTCACAGGCCAGTGCTTCAATCTCAAACCAGATACGGTAGCGATTTTCAGGTGACCAGATAGCGGCCATGACAGGGCGGGTGTAGCGCGGCACCATAACGCGGTGTTCCTCCTGAGAACGGGATAATGCGCGCTTCTCTAACCGATTTCGGTCGTCCCGTCTTCCCGTAATGAATAAAACTTTGACTCGAGGGGACGCTTTAAGGAGTTTCAGGCCGCAGGGTGGTGTTTATCAGCCCTTACTCAGACGAATCGGAGTTTCTGTGCACGGTTTTCTTGATGCTTTCAGCCTGAAAGCAGTGATCGCCTTTTTGCAGGTTGTGTTGATTGACGTGACACTGGCTGGCGATAATGCGGTTGTTATCGGTCTGGTTGTCCGTTCCCTCGCGCCAGACGACCGAAAGAAGGCTATTTTTGCAGGTATTGGGGCCGCGGCGCTTATTCGCATTCTTATGGCGTTGGTGGCGGTTAAACTTCTGGCCATAGTGGGGCTGACGCTGGCCGGTGGCTTTCTGCTGCTCTGGGTCTGCTGGCGTATGTACCGCGAAATGAAATCCGACCAAACTCATACCCAGAACGGAACTGCTCCTGCCCCGGGCAGTCTGGGTAAAGCGATCTTCCGTATTCTGATAGCAGACCTTTCCATGAGTCTGGATAACGTGCTTGCCGTTGCAGGCGCAGCAGCCGAGCATCCGGGCATTCTTGTTATGGGGCTGGTTCTCTCCGTGCTGCTGATGGGTATTGCGGCTTCTTATATCGCCCGCCTGCTGGACCGGTACAAATGGATTTCCTGGGTAGGGCTGCTGATAGTGCTGGGCGTTGCCATTGAGCTTATTGTGAAAGGTGGTGGCGAAGTCTGGGGGCATATTCCCCACTGACATGTATGCCTGATGTGTTTGACCGCACATCAGGTAACAGAACGGCTTGCCAGTCACGCCGGGATGACTCATCTTTCCGGCATGGTCTTTTTTTCTTCTCCGCCGCGTATCTGCGTCGCTCTGCCATTGGTTGCTCTGCTCCTCAGCGGGTGCTCGGCGCAGACTGATCAGCCCCCTTCCTCTCCTGCTCAGCCTGCATGGCCTTCTCCTCAACAGGCGGCCGCTGGTAACGCGCCGGTTGATCCAGTCGCCAGTCGTTTGACTGTATGGCTCAGCCTTGTCGGTTCATCCCATGGCAGCGCGCAGGAATATGCTGACTTTCTGAATACGCGACCGGTGTGGCCCCGATGGCAATTGCTGAAGCTGCGTATGCAGCAGGCGTTGGCCGAAGAGCGTGATCCCGCAGTTTTGGCCCGACTCTGCGCGGAGCAGCCTCTTACTTATGGGCCAGCCCTTGCTCAATGTCAGGGGCAGGTAGGGTCGTCACAGCCTACACTTTCCCAAAAACTCGTCGCAGAAGCCCGGCAGGCCTGGATGAACGGGAATGATACGCCCAAAGGCGCAAACGCTTTAACCGCATCCTTCTCCCAGGCTATTACGCCTGAGGCATCTTGGTTGCGTTTTGATCGGGAGGAAAAAGCAGGCCTGCTATTCGCCGCACGCCAGACGATACCGTATCTAAGCAGTGCGCGTCAGGCTCTGGCGCAAGCTCGACTGGCCTTGCATGGGGGAGATGTTTCTGCGGAAGGCACACTTGCCGGATTAAATTCTGCTGATGCGGCTAATCCGTTTCTTGTGATTGATTATGCCCGCTGGCTACGCCTTCAGAAACGGTATGACGACGCCCTTTCTTTGTGGAAAAGTAAAGGTCTGCAAGCCGAAGCAACAACCCATCAGACAGTATTCTGGCGGGAGCGTGATGCGTTGGCCAGAGAGTTTCTGTTAAGCGGACAGAACGAGCAGGCTTTTTTTCTGGCCAATGATGCAGTAGCCAACGGCACGAACCATCTGGACGCAGCTTTTCTAAGCGGCTGGATTGCTTTGCAAAAACAGAATACTCCTGCCGCCGCAGAGCCCTTTTTCCGGCAGCTTGCGGCTTCTTCTTCCCTTATCACCAAAAGCCGTGGGCTTTACTGGCTGGGGCGTGCCCACCTTGCTGCGCATGATGAAGTTACGGCACGGGCTGATTTCTTGCAGGCAGCGTCTTATCCCGGCACATTTTATGGTCAGATGGCGGCAGCTGAGCTGGCTGGTAACAAAGCGACGCTTCTTGCGCCGACTGAGATTCCCGATGAGGTGGTTCGTCGCTTGAAGGCAAGTCATGATCCCTCAGTGGCGACGGCGGAATCCGTTCGTCTTTCCGGGAGTGATCTGGCTCAGGCTGCGCAAATCCTTGTCTCATGGGGAGATCGGCCTCATGCGAGAGATTTTCTGACATTGCTCAGGCAGCAGCTTGTCACGCTGCCGGACAAGATGGCGCTTTCCAGACTGTCACTTCAACTTAACCTGCCTGATATTTCGGTGGCCGTTGCGCGGGACGTTGGACGAGATGGGATTTTTCTTTTGCAGTCAGGATGGCCGCAGCCCTACACGCCACCGCCCAGTTCCCTTCCGCCGGGGCTGGTGTTGGGGCTCATGCGTCAGGAGAGCAATTTCAATTCTGACGCCATCAGCTCATCAAATGCTATTGGCTTGATGCAACTCAAACCTTCTACTGCTGGTGATATGGTCCACGCCGCAGGACTTTCCTCTTCAGCCGCCACGGCAACAGGCCTGCATGATCCTGATAATAATATGCGACTGGGGATTGCCTATCTGACGCACCTTCAGGATCGGTTTGGTGGCGTGGTTCCTTACATCGCGGCCGCTTACAATGGCGGCCCTACCCGGCTTGCGCGGTGGCTTTCAACCGCAGGAGATCCGGGCCGTACTGGTGCTTCGCAAGTGGATATGATCGACTGGATAGAGAGCATTCCCTTTTCTGAAACACGGAACTACGTGGAGCGTGTGTGGGAAAACATGACCGTTTATGCGGTTCTGGGACAAAAGACATGAAAATTTCGCGTGTGATTGCCACCTTTGGCGGCTGTGGACTGTCACCAAAAGCGCCAGGAACTGTCGGATCCCTTGCTGCGTTGTTGGTGGCGTTGCCATTCATGCGGCGTAAACGTGTTTTGACAACGGGGGCTGTAGTGGCCAGCGTTGCCGGTTGGTGGGCGGCGGATCAGGCAGGTGATGGTGAAGACCATGGCTGGATCGTGATTGATGAAGTTGCCGGTATGTGGATCAGCCTTCTGGCCTGCATAGCCTCTAAACCCACAGAAGACACCTCAAGCCAGGAAAGCCCTTTCATCTGGTCTTTGGTTGCGTTTGCACTTTTCCGGTTGTTCGATATCAGGAAACCCGGCCCTGTTGGTGTGCTGGACCGGCGTCATGATGCACTCGGCATTATGGGGGATGATATTGTGGCGGGGATTATGGCTGCCGGATGTATCAAAACGTTCAGGTGGCTTGGGCGGGCGTTGAAGCCAGCCAAAGGATAAATGCCATGCATAACGTCCACCTTCTTGTTACGTCTGCCTTGCAGGAAAAGCTGCTGGTACAGTCTTCTGCCATGTTGAATATGTTGCGGCATCATCACGCAAAAATTGTAACGGCAGAAAGTTGCACAGGTGGTTTAGTGGCGGCAGCCCTTACACATCATGCTGGATCATCTGATGTGACTGAAGGAGGCTTTGTTACTTACTCCAACCGCATGAAGCAGGTTGTTCTGGGAGTAAGGGACGCTACCCTGTTACAGTTTGGTGCTGTCAGCGCAGAAACTGTTGAAGAGATGGCAGAGGGGGCGTTGCATATGTCTCCTGATGCAACGCTTGCTGTTTCTGTTTCGGGTATTGCAGGGCCTTCTGGCGGATCTGAGGCCAAACCTGTTGGCTTGGTCTGGTTTGCTACAGCCGTTCGGAATGGAGCAACAATTTCAGATGCGCAGAATTTTGCCGGAGACCGCACTCAAATAAGGACTCTCGCAGCCTTGCATGCCTTGGAACTTGCAGCAAAGCGTCTGGAAACAGAATAAGAAAAAACCCCCGAAAAGTTATCTTTCGGAGGTTTCCGTAAGTCAAATAAGCATTAAATTTTCAATGAAATGAGCAGGATTACTGGCCGCCTGTAGGAGCATTGGAAGGCTCTGTGGTGGACGGCATGGTTGGTGCAGACGGTGCTGGTGGAACAGTAACACCGGTGCCAGCAGCCGGAACCGGTGCGGTGACATCAGGAGTCTTCACGGTCGGTGCTTCCGGGAGGGGGCCGGGTGCAGAGGCTACTCCATTTGTCGCAGCGGCCTGCCCGCTCTGAGCCGCAGCCAGACTTTTGCTGTTCAGATCATCTGTGGATGCGCTTCCGTTGTCCGCCTTGGCACCTTTATGTGCATGCTCATATTTGTGGCCATGGTGAGGAGCTGCAAAAACCGGATGAGCGACCACTGTGGCAGAGGCGAGTGCAGCAACGGCAAAGAGTTTCTTCATATCGGTTTGTCCTTATCCCAGATGTTGAAATGCTTTTCAGGTTAGAAAGCCGTTTTCCAACATTTTTGTAATGTATCGAACTTTCGTTCTTTCAACAACAACGTAGCATCTGGCAAAATGTAACCGGCAAAAAACAGTTTTCTGTTAAGTAACAGATCTTTCTTCGCGTACAGCGGGCGATGCACTCAGTGGTGGCCCATAGACATCTTTGGCGCGCCGGAGAAATGCAGACACCATCAGGCGCACGGCTTCACCAAAAACCACGCCAATGGCAGCCTGAAGAATTTTGGACCGAAATTCAAAATCGACAAAAAATTCAACCAGACACCCTTTTTCGTCCGGCGTGAATTTCCAGATGTTTTTAAGGTAACGAAAAGGGCCGCGTTCGTACTGGACGGTAATATAGGTGGGTCTATCCAGCGTAACGCGAGAGGTGAAACTTTCCCGAAACGGCCCAAATCCAACCGTCAAATCCGCGACGAGCTGAGTGGCCGTGCGGGACCGGACACGGGCCGCGACACACCATGGCAGAAATTCCGGATAACGCCCTACATCGGCGACAAGATCAAAAATCTGTTCAGGACGATACGCGAGAACACGCTTTTCTGCGTGTTTAGGCATCAGACGCTCCCTTTCAGTCGTGCAGACCGTGCTGCCCGCAGTTCTGCAAAGTCCGCATCAGCATGATAGGAAGAGCGTGTGAGCGGACTGGAACTCACCTGAAGAAACCCTTTTACACGCGCCATGGTGCCATACTCCTCAAACTCTGCCGGGGTAACAAACCGGGCGACCGCCGCGTGTTTGACCGTAGGTTGGAGATACTGGCCCATGGTAATAAAATCCACATCTGCAATACGCAAATCATCCATGACTTGCGCGAGCTCCATTTTCTCTTCCCCCAGCCCCAGCATCAGGCCAGATTTGGTGAAAATGGAGGGATCAAGCTGTTTCACGCGGTCCAGCAAGCGCAGGGACTGGTAATAACGTGCCCCCGGCCGGATGGTGGGATAAAGCCGCGGCACAGTTTCCAGATTGTGGTTGAAGACATCCGGACGCGCTTCAACAACAACTTCCAGTGCGTTGTTTTTTCGTAAAAAATCAGGCGTCAGAATTTCAATTGTCGTTTCAGGAGAAACAGAACGGATCGCGTTGATGACACGGGCAAAATGGTGTGCGCCGCCATCTGCCAGATCATCTCTATCCACTGAGGTGATGACCACATGACGGAGGCCGAGTTTGGCAACGGCTTCAGCAACCCGTTCGGGTTCATCGGCATCCAGAGCATTGGGCAGACCCGTGGTGACATTGCAGAATGAACAGGCCCGCGTGCAGATCTCCCCCATGATCATCATGGTAGCGTGGCGTTGTGACCAGCATTCCCCAATGTTCGGGCAGGCTGCTTCCTCACATACCGTGACAAGCCGATTGTCCCGCATCAGCTTCCGCGTCTCATGATATACTGGATGAGACGGTGCCTTGACGCGGATCCATTCCGGCTTGCGGGCAATAGGGTTATCGGGCCGGTGTGCTTTTTCGGGGTGCCGGGTTTTGCTGGCTCCCCCTTTCCGATGATCAATCAACACACGTGTAGACATGATATTACCCGCTAACACCCTAACATTATATCAGAACTGGAACGCCCTTGCCCTAGCGTCAAGGCAAGAACATTCCAACGCTGCTTATCGTGCCATCACACCCACGAGATGAGAGAGCAAGTCACTCTTTGTTGTCTAGAAATGCAGCGCTCCACCATATGCTGCCAGAACTGCTTCATGCATCGATTCAGAAATGGTCGGATGCGGGAAGATGGTTTCTGCCAGTTCAGCTTCTGTCAGCTCTCCGGTGCGGGCAATAACATAGCCCTGAATCATTTCCGTCACTTCAGCGCCGATCATATGGGCTCCAAGGAGTTCACCGGTTTTTTCATCAAAGACCGTTTTAATGAACCCTTCAGTTTCTCCCATGGCCAGCGCTTTGCCGTTGGCAATCAGCGGGAATTTACCCACCCGCACTTTATAACCTGCCTCTTTGGCGCGCGCTTCCGTGTAACCAACCGACGCTACCTGTGGCCGGCAATACGTACAGCCCGGAATTTTTGTAATATCAATGGGATGGACGGTTTTCCCGGCAATAGCCTCCACGCACATCACAGCTTCATGGCTGGCTTTGTGCGCAAGCCATGGGGCACCGGCCAGATCTCCAATAGCATAGACACCAGGTTCACCCGTGCGGCAAAAAGCGTCCGTTACCACATGGGTCCGGTCTACCTTGATCTTCGTGCCTTCGAGGCCAAGATTTTCGACATTGCCAACGATGCCGACGGCAGAAATAACCCGGTCAACGGTGAAGTTTTCGGTTTTACCGTTAACTTCCACCGGAACCGTGACGTCCTTTTCCGATTTCTTAAGGGCCCCAATTTTAGCGTTTGTCAGCACTTTCATGCCCTGTTTTTCAAACGCTTTCTGGGCCAGCGCGCTAATCTCTTCATCTTCAACTGGCAGAATACGGGGGGCGACTAAACCACGTGCGTCCGCACCCATTTTCCCGGGTAGAAAGGGAAAATTCCTCCGAGGCCCCGGGACCCGATTACCAAGAGTTTGCCAGGCATGGCATCGGGCACAAGAGCTTCCGATGGGCCGGGTTAGCTTGCCATCATTTAAATGCCAGAAAAAACGGCGCGCGGGCGCCCGTAGCCAAATGACGTGTTTTTGCAGTCGGGGTGACGGGGCACCCTTCTCCGGGTTACAAAAGTTTGGTTTCCCCTTTTTGGTTAGCCATCCGCTTGCCGAACCCTCGAACACGGGCATTTTGTTTTTTTGAGCAATCGCCACGCCGAGGAAAAGCTCCCTTGGAGACAGCCCCGGGAACGCGCCACGACCTTGCAAGTCAAAGCGATATTATCCCCTTGAACCCCCAAAAGGGCCAAAGGTCATCAAAAGATGGTTTTTTTCAAAGCTCGGAGAATCCCTTTGGGTGGGGAACATCCCCGTTCGAAAATTCCCCCCAAATGCTGTGCTTCAACCACCGCCACAGAGAGCCAAGCTGGGGCACGAAGCCCCGCCACTAGCCCCCCGGGGCCCACCGCCAACACGGAATAAAAATCGGTTGGGCTCATGATCGTCCCCTTGTATCAAATGACCAGTGTCAGGGGAGATTCCACCACTGACCGGAAAGCGGAAAGCCATTCAGCGGCCACGGAGCCATCCACCACGCGGTGATCAACCGAGAGCGTGACGGTCATAACTGTCGCAATAGCCAGTTCACTTCCCTTTACCACGGGCTGTTTGCGGCCTGCGGCAATGGCCAGAATGGCGGCCTGCGGCGGGTTAATGATGGCCGAGAAGTCTTTCACGCCATACATCCCCATATTGGAGATGGGGAAAAGTTCACCCTGGACTCTTCCGGTTCAGCTTTCCCCCCCCCCTTGCCCGCTTCAACCCAAACCTTGGTTTCCCGACTGATCTGTTTTTAGGTCTTTTTGTCTCCCCCGGCAATGGGTGTGATCAACCCGTCAGGAATGGAGACGGCGATGGAAAAAGTCCACGCATCGCAGGATCTCGCGTCTTCATGAAGGGCTTCCTGTCGGGGGCGTTGGGAACGGGCTGGGGGCCCTTTACCAACATGTCATTCACAGAAAGCTTGAATGAATCGGGCCCTTCTTCTGGCGAGGTCGCGTTTAGCTGGGCGCGCAGGGCCATAAGCGCATCCAGTTCAATATCAACTGACACATAAAAGTGCGGAATGGTGCTTTTGGCTTCACTGAGGCGCCGGGCAATGACCTTGCGCATCGTGGAGTGAGGCACGCTTGTACTGCCGCCAGCCGCAGCGATAGCTGGCGCCGTTGCAGCGGCGGACGCAGAGAGCGGCTTTGCTGACGCGTTTTCCACATCCCGACGCACGATGCGGCCATTGGGGCCAGTGCCTTTTATCTGGGCGAGATCAAGCCCCTTCTCTTTGGCGATCCGTTTCGCCAGAGGAGATGCAAAAACCTTGAGGGCGGCAGATGCGGCTGGGGAGGTCACGGGCGACTTCTGAACGGACGGTGTTGCTACTTTGGGAGCCGTTTGTGCCGGAGCAACTGCATCCGTTTTTGAAGGCGTAGAAGCATCTTCCTGAGGAGGGGGCGCAGTCTCGGGCACTGCTTCCCCTTCCTCCACCAGAATAGCGATAGGAGCGTTGACCGGCACGCCTTGTGTGCCTTCTGAAATCAGGATTTTTCCCAGAATCCCTTCGTCCACGGCCTCCACTTCCATCGTCGCCTTGTCGGTTTCGATTTCCGCAAGAACATCCCCGCTGGAAACAGTATCCCCTTCCTTCTTGAGCCAGCGGGCCAATGTGCCCTCTGTCATTGTCGGAGAGAGAGCCGGCATCAGAACTTCAATAGCCATTGTGTTTTCCTCAGACCAAGCCCTTAACGGCATCAATGATGTGCTGGGGCTGCGGAAGCGCAAGCTTTTCCAGATTGGCGGCAAACGGCATGGGAACGTCTTCGCCAGCTATGCGCACAGGTGGCGCATCAAGCCAGTCAAAAGCGTGTTCAATAATCTGCATGGCCACCTCGGCTCCAATTCCAGCGAAAGGCCAGCCTTCTTCCACGGTAACCAGACGGCTGGTTTTCTTTACGCTCTCAACAATCGTTGCTGTATCAAGTGGACGAAGGGTCCGCAGATTGATGACCTCAGCCTGAATACCCTGTTCAGCTAATTGCTCGGCTGCCTGTAGTGCCGTGCCGACCATGATGGAGAAGGCCACGATGGTCACATCCGTGCCAACGCGTTCAATTTTTGCCTTGCCTATGGGCAGAATGAAATCTTCATCTGTCGGACACTCAAACTTGCGTCCGTAAAGAATTTCATTTTCCAGAAAAACAACGGGGTTGGGATCTCTGATGGCAGCGCGCAGCAGTCCTTTGGCGTCGGCGGCAGACCACGGGGCAATCACCTTCAACCCCGGCACATGAGCATACCAGCTGCCGTAACACTGGGAATGCTGGGCTCCCACACGGGCGGCAGCACCATTGGGGCCACGGAAAACAATGGAGCACCCCATCTGGCCGCCTGACATATACAAAGTTTTTGCGGCAGTTTTAAATATGTCTAGTTGCTTGAGAATTCATAGTCTAAACCCGACAAGGGGTTTCAGCCCGGTTAATGCGGCACCCCCCCCATCCCGGGAAAACCATGTTGGGTGATGGGCATATCATAATGCTTCTCCCCAAAATCAGCCAGAAAACCCTTTGGGAGATTGTAAGGCCCGATATTGGGCAACTTTTCCCAAGCGGGAAAAACATCAGGATCACGGCGCAGTTCACCGCCTCGCTGTTTGGGGCTTCACGAAAGTGACTCGGTGTTTCACCCCATCCTTTTCGGGCTCTGAAATTCGGCAGGGAGACAAAACGGGGCTACCTTTTTGGCCATGCCGTTTTCGGAGCGGTATTTTCTTCTGGCGCGCTGGTTTCAGCAGAGGAGGAGGATTGCGCCTGCTGCAGATTTTCGGGAACGTCCTCCCCCTCTGCAACAAGAAATTCGTGGGGTTTTGACGGGTACGCCTTGCGTGCCCCCGGGCCACCAAGGGGCGCCCCGAATTCTTTATCACCCCCTTCTACCCCCTCGTCGCCTTGTCGGTTTCGATTTCAGCAAGAACATCCCCACTGGAAACAGCGTCCCCTTCCTTCTTGAGCCAGCGGGCCAACGTGCCCTCTGTCATTGTGGGAGAGAGAGCCGGCATCAGAACTTCAATAGCCATAATCGATCAAGCCTCTAGCAGAACATCTGTATAAAGTTCGGCAGGGTCAGGCTCTGGGCTTGTCTGCGCGAATTCAGCACAATCATTAACAACGGCTTTGACATCATTTTCGATGGACCGCAGGGCCGCGTCTTCCACGCCTGCATCCAGCAAAATCTGGCGAACGTGATCAATTGGGTCACGTGTCTTGCGCACCGTATCCACTTCTTCGCGTTTGCGGTATTTTGCGGGGTCAGACATTGAATGACCACGATAACGATAGGTCATCATTTCCAGTAGATACGGGCCTTTGCCGGCACGGCAGTGCGCAACCGCTTCGGCTGCTGCTTCATGCACGGTGGCGATATCCATTCCATCCACGCGCCGGCCGGGGATGCCCCACGGTTCGCCGTTGCGCCAGAGTTCATGGGAAGCAGAGGCGCGCTCTATACTTGTCCCCATGCCATAAAGATTGTTTTCTATAACAAAAATGCAGGGAAGCTTGTGTAACGCTGCCAGGTTGAAGCTTTCGTAAACCTGTCCCTGATTGGCGGCGCCGTCCCCAAAGTAGGCAATGGAAACCTCATCCGTACCACGGTATTTGTTGGCGAAAGCCAAGCCAATTCCAAGCGCAACCTGCGCGCCCACAATGCCGTGTCCACCGTAAAAGTTCTTTTCACGGGAGAACATGTGCATGGAGCCACCCTTGCCATGCGAATATCCTGTTGCGCGCCCGGTCAGTTCCGCCATCACGCCACGTGCGGTCATGCCTGCAGCCAGCATCTGTCCGTGATCGCGATAAGAGGTGATGATTTTATCACCATCCTTGAGCGCCATCTGAATGCCGACAACAACAGCTTCCTGGCCGATATATAAATGGCAGAAACCACCAATAAGGCCCATGCCATAAAGCTGCCCTGCTTTTTCCTCAAATCGGCGAATAAGCAGCATATCGTGAAACGCTTGCGTGAATTGTTCCCGCGTGAGGGACGGCCCGTTCCCACCGGTTTTCTGAGCGATTGTCTTACCCGCCTCCATGGGCTCTTCCTTTTATGTTTTGAGTGTTCTCAAAGATCTTCAGGCTGGTCTCTTTTGAACAAGGTCGTATTTCGTCAAGAGGCCGGACTGCTTATCTGCGAAGCATCTTAATGTCTTATTTCCTGATAGACTTACTGGGCGTGATAGTCTCCGGATTGACCGCCACTTTTATGAAGAAGGCGGATATCGGTAATAAGCATTCCCCGATCAACGGCCTTGCACATATCGTAGAGGGTCAGCGCTGCGGCAGATACCGCTGTCAACGCCTCCATCTCTACGCCAGTTGCCCCTGTTGTAGCAACAGTAGCCGTGATCTCAATCTTGTTATCTGTCGGAACCAGATCAATGGTTACGCTGCTTAGTGCCAGCGGATGACAGAGGGGAATGATGTCGGACGTCTTTTTTGCGGCCATAATGCCCGCAATACGCGCTGTGGCCAACACATCCCCTTTTGGGGCTGTGCCTGACACAATGAGATCCAGCGTCGTGCTTTTCATCTGTACGACGCCGCTGGCAACGGCTTTTCGTTTTGTGGCGCTTTTGGCGGAAACATCCACCATATGCGCCTGCCCTGCTTCATTCAGGTGCGTAAGGTGGCCAGTGGATACCACGTCAGGCAAACCCGAGAAGAGCCCGCGCCGCCTTACCCGGATCGGCGTCACGCAAAAGTGACTCTCCAACCAGAAAGCCGGTAGCGCCGATTTCGGCCAGCTTCATGATGTCCGTATGCGTTTTGATGCCGCTTTCAGAAACGATGATTCTGTCTGGGGGCACTAAGGGTGCCAGGTCACACGTTGTCTGAATATTGGTTTCTAATGTCTTGAGATTGCGGTTGTTTATCCCAATCAGAAACGTATCAAGTGCCAAAGCGCGGTTGAGTTCTTCCTCATCATGCACCTCGACCAGCACGTCCATATCAAGCCCTTTGGCATGATCGACAAGTGCGAGTGCTTCTTCATCCTTCAGAATGCTCATGATCAGCAGGATGCAGTCTGCCCCCAGCATCCGACTCTCATAAACCTGCCAGGGATCAAGAATGAAATCCTTGCGCAACACAGGAAGGGAGCAAGCTGCACGTGCAATCTGCAAATCTTCGTTCTGACCATGAAAACAGGAACTTTCGGTCAGCACGGAAAGGCAAGCGGCGCCAGCCTGCTCATAACTGGCGGCAATGCGCGCGGGGTCATACTCTTCGCGCAAAATACCAGCTGAGGGAGACGCCTTCTTGATTTCGGCGATCAGACCAATAGTGCGATCGGCAGCTTTTTCTTTAAGGGCACGTCCAAAACCACGTGGGGAGTCTTTGCTTTCCTGCGCTTTGGCAATGACGTCCTTAAGGGGCAGAAGGGTTGAACGGTGCTCAACCTCAACTCTTGTCCGCGCGACAATACGGGAAAGCACATCAGGCAGTTCTTCCGCCTTGATGCACGCTTCTGCGTCTGTCACTGCATTTGCGGCCGAATTGGGTACTTCGTTCATAATCATCCTGTCATGTTTTCAGCATGCGTCTTGGAAGATGACGTACGCAAACCATTCAGCACAGCCAGCGCTGTGCCATCGGTGAGCGGGCGACTGACTTCCGCAATGCACTCCCTGAGCGCCTGGGTGTCAATTTCTGATCCCCGCAGAATTGTCGTGTGCCCTGCTACATGGAGCGCGCAGGCAGCATTCAGCAAAACAGTATCACGGTAAGGCCCCGTTGCGCCACGGAGAAGCTCTTCCAACGCAGCGGCATTTTCTGCCGCACTTCCTCCTTTGATGGCAGTAACGGGCGTAACAGCAAAACCAGCCATCTCAGGTTCAAGCATTAGGGATTTTTTCTGTCCATTTTCAAGAGCGACAATCTGGGTTGGGCCAGCAAGCGTGACTTCATCAATCCCCTGCCCTCCTTCTGCAGGTTTTCCGCAAACAGCCCATACCCTTTCGGAGCCAAGCTGGGCCAGCACATCAACGATGACCGAAAGCCAAGCAACGGAAAACACGCCCACAAGCTGATTTTTTACGCCTGCGGGATTCACCAACGGACCAATGAGATTGAAAAGAGTCCTCACTCCTAATGCTTTACGAGTAGGAGCTGCGTGCCGCATGGCCGGGTGGTGGTGCGGGGCCGCTAGAAAAACAAGATGATGCGCATTCAACTGCGCGGAGAGAAATTGAGGGTCCGCAGACAGGGGAACCCCCAAAGCGCCTAACACATCGGATGCGCCAGATTGGGAAGAGACAGCCCGGTTACCGTGTTTTGCGACGGGAATACCCAATGCGGCCAGAACAAAAGCCGTTGCTGTCGAAACATTCAATGTCCCGTAATTGTCGCCACCCGTGCCGCAGACATCAATTGTTCCTGCGGGTACATGGGGTACTGGCAACATTCTGGCACGTAGAGCAGTAACGGCCCCCAGCAGCTCGTCCCCGCTTTCACCGCGCACACGCAGGGCCATCAGAAAAGCGGCAATACGCTCAGCAGAAACACTGCCGTCAACAATTGCGCCAAAGGCTTCTTCTGCTTCCTTGGCCGTCAACTTCAAGCCGTTGCTCAGCTTGATGAGAATGGCAGAGAAAAAAGCGTCCTGTTGGTTATCTCCGCGGGAGAAACTGGTTTCTGACATGTATCAAGCAGCGGCTTTGTTCGTAGCCCATGTCCGGGCGAGCTTCAGAAAGTTGCGTAAAAGATCATGCCCGCAGTCAGAGGCAATGCTTTCGGGATGAAACTGAACACCCGAGATAGGGTATTGTTTGTGTCGGACACCCATGATGATGCCGTCTTCAGTCCAGGCTGTAACTTCCAGTGAATCCGGAATGCTTGCAGGTTCCAGAGTCAGGCTGTGGTAGCGGGTGGCATTAAACGGGTTAGGCAGGCCTGTGAAAACATCCGTTCCATTGTGAAAGACCGGGCTTATTTTGCCGTGCATGGGAACAGGCGCCCGAACGACACTTGCCCCAAATACCTGCCCGATGGCCTGATGACCGAGGCACACGCCGAAAATAGGAACAATGTTGGCGGCCTGTTTGATCAACTCACAACATATGCCGGCTTCATTAGGGGAGCATGGGCCGGGAGACAGGACGATTGCATCTGGCTGAAGCGCGAGCGCATCTTCTACGCTAATGGCATCATTTCGCTGCACATTACATTGCTCTCCTAGTTCACCAAGATAGTGAACCAGGTTGAACGTAAAGCTGTCATAATTGTCGATCAGAAGGATCATGGCGGTATGATGGCCTTATGCTGCCTGCGGGTCAAATGGTACGCAGGGAGATGCTAGTCTCTTCTTTGGGCTGCATAACGGACGGCCTCTTCCGCTGCGCGGAAAACGGCTCGGGCTTTCTGGCGTGTTTCTTCGTATTCGGCCTCTGGCACGCTGTCGGCCACGACACCGCACCCGGCCTGAACATGCATGGTACCATCTTTGACAACGGCCATTCTTAGGCCAATGCAGGTATCCATATCTCCACCAGCACCAAAATAACCAATACAGCCGGCATATGTCGCCCGGCGCGTTGGCTCTATTTCATCAATAATTTCCATGGCGCGGATTTTGGGGGCACCTGTCAGCGTTCCGGCGGGGAACGCGGCAACCAGCGCATCCAGTGCTTCCAGATCAGGCTGGATATGCCCTTCCACATTGGATGAGATGTGCATGACGTGACTGAAACGCTCAATCACAAACCGTTCTGTGACTTTAACAGAACCCGGCAGGCAGACACGCCCCACATCATTGCGGCCCAGATCTATAAGCATCAGATGCTCAGCCAGTTCTTTCTGGTCCGCCAGCAGATCTTGTTCCAGGCGCAGGTCTTCTTCGGCATCTTTTCCGCGTGGGCGTGTGCCAGCCAGAGGCCGGACTGTCATGACACCATCGCGCAGACGCACGAGGATCTCGGGCGAGGACCCCACGAGAGAAAACGTGCCAAAATCTAGGTGAAACAGGAACGGCGCAGGATTGATACGACGTAATGACCGATACAATGCCAGTGCGGGCAGCGGGAATGGTGATGAAAAGCGCTGGCTTGGCACGACCTGAAAAGCATCGCCTGCCGCGATATAGTCCTGAATGCGTTCGACGGCGGTGCAGAACTCCGCTTTTGTGAATGTAGACGTCGGCGCTTCAAAAGGTGCTGTGTGGGGAGCTGCCTTAGCGACTGGCAGCGCGCCATTCAAGCAAGTGCGCGCTTCAGCCAACAGGGTATGAGCGTTGTCCCATGCCTCTCCTGCTGTCTGGCCGCTTTGCGGGCGGACGGGGGCCGCCAGAATGAGTTCATCGCTTACTGTATCAAAGACAGCAAACAGACCAGGGCGCATCAGGACCGCTTCAGGGAGTTCCAGATCATCTGTAGGAGCGTGAGGTAACCGCTCCATCTGCCGCACCATATCGTAACCCAGATATCCGAACAGCCCAGCGATCATGGGCGGAAGGCCATCAGGAAGTTCCAGCCGGGTTTCGTGAATGAGAGCTCTCAGGCTTTCCAATGCAGGCTTGTCGCAGGTGACGGCGGACGTGTCATTATCCTCGGGCGCCATGTCAAGTGTGACGGTACCGTCGTGACAAGCCCATACCAGATCAGGCTTGAGAGCGATGACGGAATAGCGTCCGCGGGAGACACCTCCTTCCACGCTTTCCAGAAGCAGAGTGTAGCGCCCTGTCCCGTTTTTGAAATTCGCCAAACGCATATAGGCGGAAACCGGGGTCAGCAGATCTGCTGGTTCCACTGAAAAAACAACTGAAGCCTTACCCTCACGCCACTTTGCCTCAACCTCATGCCGGGAGGGAGATGCTGCAATTCGTGCGGTTACGCTCATTGCTCGACCGTTCCATCAAAACCAAGAGAGGAAAGTGTGGCGCTGACAGCGCGTTCATCAATTTTAGGGGGCGTGTGTTTTGCCAGCGCATCCACATAGGACGCCACGAGGTCATCTCCCTCTGACTGAGCAAGGGCATCCTTTACACGCTGGAAAGCAACGGGATCGGCCTTGGGGTCGGGAGTGAATACCTTTGTCACGGTTGCAACCAGAAAACCGGAGGAATCTTCCCCCATGATGGATTGCCCGGCTTTCATCTGCGGCAGGTAAGCCATCAGTTCAGATGGAATGGATGCATTGGGCGCCGCACGGGAAAAGGAGAGGTTCTTCTGGATGGGTGCGCCGCCAGCTACGGTGACAATTCCGCCTCTTTCTCTGGCTGCCGTGTAAAGCGTGGTGGCATGTTCGTCTGCGGCATGTTTCCGTGCTTCGGCCTGCCATGCGGCAAGAACATCAGCTTTTGCCTGTTCAAACGTCCGGGGAGAGTCCGGTGTGATGGTGTCAACCTGAACGGCGTACCAACTGTTGTCTGGTCCCTCTATCAGGTTGGGCTGATTACCTTTGGGGAGAGAAAAGATTTTCTGTAAAATGGCGTCGCGCAGTTTGCCAGAGGCAGGAAGAGGTGCAGGTTCTTTCTCTGCAGTATTGCCCTGAGCATCCAATGTGCCGGCGGCGGCTGCTGCGCCAATGTCGCTTGGAATGGCATCCAGTCCCCCACCAGCAATGGCGTCCTGCAATTGGCGGCTGCGGGCGCTGACAACTGCTGGTGCCTGAGCTTTGCGGAACTGCCCCAGAATATCCTGCTTGGCTTTTTCAAAAGGAGTATCCTGCGGTGCGATCACCTTATTGACGCGGAATACAACCCACCCTGCTTCTGTTTTAAGCGGCCCCTGCACCTGAGAAAGTGGGGCAGCAAAAATGGCTTTGCTGAGTGTTTCTGATGGAATGGTGGAGGGCCGCGCTCCGGGCATGTCAACAGAGGCGCCGCCTTTGGCTGCCAACTGCACAGAGTTCCAGTCCGTCCCTTTTGACCAAAGGTCGGCTACGGCCTGTGCCTGCTTTTCATCAGAGAGAGTGACAACCTGAACGTCCCGGGTTTCAGGCACGTGATAGCGTGTAATCTGCTCCTCATAGACGCGCTTCAGATCTTTGTCGTCCACAGTAATGGTGTCTGCCACTGTAGAGGGTGAAAGAACGACAACACGGGCGTGGCGCAGTTCCGGCGAACGGAAAAGCCATGGATGGTTGGCATAAAAGCGCTGCAATGTGGCATCGTCAGGGGTTGATGGTGTGGGCTGATCCGCAAAAGGAATGCGCAGCATATCCACCACATGGGTTTGCAAACCAAAAGCAGACAGCCGTGTTGCCATGGTTGTGGATGCACTGGCTGCCTGGGCTACGGGCTGGAGAATGGTCCGCGTTGTCAGATCATCCCGGATCATGGTGAGGAAGCGCTGCTCATTCAGGTTATGTTCCCGCAAGCGCGCGTTGAAGATGTTCCGATCAAACTGCCCGTTTGTTCCCTTGAAGTAAGGTTGGGCGAAAACTTCATCCCGCACAGCGCTGTCTGGAACAGCCACATTCAAACGACGAGCAGCTTCCATGAGTTCGGCCTGCCCAACCAGACGCTGCAGGATCTGGTGTGCCACTTGCCGACGCATGGCCGGAGGCACCTGAGAAGGATCCGATACGCCCATCTGCTTGGTTATGGCTGGCATCTCTGCCTGCAAAGCCTGGCCCAGATCAGCGGAACTGATGCGGTTTTGCCCGACTTTGGCAACAACGTCGGTTTCAGTGCCCATATAGCCCAGAACGTCGCCCACGCCCCAGCCAATAAAGGCCAGGAAAATGATGATGGCCGATACACGTCCCAGCCAGGATTCAACAAAAACACGACGCAAATAGGAAATCATGAACCCAAGGATCCGTTGAAAAAACAGGAGGCCATGCCACAAGCATGCTGCAAACGCGGCACCATAAGCGTCTGGCGCGCACTTGACTAGACGTAACAGCGGGTCTGATGAGGAAAGGCGCTGTTCGCATCTTGCCCCCAAGGGGTACTGTATGGTTTAGCGTGTGGGTGCAAGCATATGGGTCCGCCTCGGCGGTGATGTGCAACAGGGTAAGGAAACAGACATGAGCAGACAGATTATCGTCGGCAACTGGAAGATGAACGGGACCAGCCGTGACTCGCAGGCGCTTGTGCAGGCTCTGCTTGCAGGGTTGCCAGCGTCCGTTCCGGATGTGGTGATCTGCCCTCCCTTTACCCAGTTGGCATTGCTGACAGATACCCTGAAGACGACATCTGTGGCTCTTGGGGCTCAGGACTGTCACAAGGATGCCTCTGGCGCGCATACGGGCGATATCTCAGCCTCCATGTTGACGGATCTGGGCGTGTCCTACGTTATTCTCGGTCATTCCGAGCGGCGGCAGGAACATGGCGAACTGGATGAAACCGTTAGGGAAAAAGCGGTGGCCGCAGGCAAGGCTGGCCTGACACCTATCGTGTGTATTGGCGAGACAGAAGATCAGCGTGACAGCGGTGAGCATTTTGATACGCTGGGTTGGCAGATCAAAGGCTCCCTGCCCGATGGATTTTCAGGTATTCTTGCTTACGAGCCGATCTGGGCGATCGGGACGGGCCGTGCCGCAACAACTGATGAAATTGCCGAAACCATGAAATTCCTGCGTGAGGAACTGGTTCGCCAGTTTGCTGAATCCGGCAAAACGATAAGAATTTTGTATGGCGGCTCGGTTAATGATAAGAATGCGGCTTCCATTTTGTCCATTCCGGATGTAGCAGGAGCGCTTGTTGGGGGTGCCAGCCTGAAGGCCGAGGCGTTTCTTTCCATTGTCGGCGCGGCTTCGGCTGCCTGATTTCAGCATTTTACCTGGAATACACCATGACCACTGCCCTGCTGATTCTGCATTTTTGTGTCACCATCGCCCTGATCGGCACTGTGCTTATCCAGCGCAGTGAAGGTGGTGGGCTGGGAATTGGCAGCAGTCAGGGTATGGGGGCGTTCATGTCCGGTCGTGGTACGGCCAACCTGCTGACGCGGACGACCGCAGTTCTGGCCGGTTTGTTCATGCTGCTTTCGCTTATCTTGGCGGTTCTTAATCGGGGCGCTGTAAGTGGAGATGGGCATGATATTCTGGCGCAGCCGCCTGCAGCAACAACGCCCGCTCCGGCGGTAGCTCCTTCTGCTCCCCCTGCTCCGGCTCAGCCTGCCCCGCAGGCTGCCGAGCCCGCCAAGCCATAAAATGAAATCCTTCCCTCCATTCCCACAAGGAGTGGAGGGATGAATTGTCTCTATTCCTCTGCGCTTGCTGAAAGCTGCGGAGGAATTCGTGTGTCCACCTTTACCCACCCGGTCCTGTCCGTGTAGGAAGTCTGTCCATGACCCGTTTTGTATTTATCACCGGTGGTGTGGTGTCCTCTCTCGGAAAGGGCATTGCATCCGCAGCTCTTGCAGCTCTCCTGCAGGCGCGGGGCTACAAAGTTCGCCTGCGCAAGCTGGACCCTTATCTGAACGTTGATCCCGGCACCATGAGTCCTTACCAGCATGGTGAGGTATTTGTGACAGATGATGGCGCTGAAACGGATCTCGATCTGGGCCACTATGAGCGCTTTACGGGTGTCAACGCCACCAAGGAAGACAACACAACCACCGGCAAGATCTATTCCGATGTGATTGCACGGGAACGGCGTGGTGATTATCTGGGCGGGACCGTTCAGGTTATCCCGCATATTACCGATGCCATTAAGGATATTGTTGTCGCCAACACGGATGACGTTGATTTCGTTCTGGTCGAAATCGGCGGTACCGTGGGGGATATCGAGAGCCTGCCCTTCCTGGAAGCCATTCGGCAACTCCGGAATGATCTGGGACAGGACCAGACCATGGTGGTGCACCTCACGCTTCTTCCGTGGATCCCGTCCGCAGGTGAACTGAAAACTAAGCCTACCCAGCATTCTGTGAAAGAACTTCAGAATGTGGGTATTCAGCCGCAAATTCTGTTGTGCCGGTGCGACCGGGCTATTCCGGATACGGAGCGCCGCAAGATTGCAAACTTCTGTAACGTGCGGCCGGAAGCTGTTATTGCCGCGCGGGATGTGGATACGATCTATTCCTGCCCCCTCTCCTATCATGCTGAAGGCATGGATAACGAGGTTCTGAGATATTTCGGTCTGCCATTTGAGGAAGAACCGGATCTAACAGGATGGGGCAAAATTGTTGATGCCATCCGCCATCCGGACGGTGAAGTCCGTATTGCCGTGGTGGGGAAATATACCGCTCTGCTGGATAGCTATAAATCCCTCAACGAAGCCCTGCTGCATGGAGGTATCGCCCATCGGGTGAAGGTCACGCTTGATTGGGTTGAGGCTGAGGCTCTTGAAAAATCAGACGGAGCGTTGGAGCGGCTGTCGGGGGCTCATGGCATTCTTGTTCCCGGTGGATTTGGCGAGCGTGGTTCAGAAGGCAAAATTGCCGCCATTCGTTATGCGCGTGAGAATGGAATTCCCTTTATGGGGATCTGCTTTGGCATGCAGATGGCGGTTATTGAATGCGCTCGTAATCTGGCAGGCTTGTCTGATGCCTCCTCAACCGAGTTTGGTTATACCAAAGAGCCTCTGGTTGGTCTTATGACCGAATGGGCCCGTGGTGCCGAGCGCCTGCGTCGGAGTGAGGGGGGTGAGCTTGGCGGAACCATGCGCCTGGGGGCTTACCCGGCTTCCTTGGTGGATGGATCTCGCGTTGCAAAAATCTATAACGCGACGTCTATTCGGGAGCGGCATCGGCATCGTTACGAGGTGAACATTCACTATCGTGATCAACTGGAAAAGGCTGGGCTGAAGTTTTCCGGTCTCTCTCCTGATGGTATTCTGCCTGAAGTGGTCGAATATCCTGATCATCCATGGTTTGTGGCTGTACAGTACCATCCTGAACTGAAGTCCCGTCCTTTTGCGCCGCATCCTCTCTTTTCCGGATTTGTTGGTGCTGCTCTAGAAAAAGCCCGGCTGGTATGAGCAACGTAGGGCATAATTTTCAGATCAATTCCCTTACGGTCGGCAATGACCAGCCTTTTGTGCTGATTGCAGGCCCTTGCCAGATTGAGTCAGCGGCGCACGCCATGGAAACGGCAACGGCGCTGAAAGAGATCTGTGAGGGTGTGGGAATTGGGCTGATTTATAAAAGCTCATATGACAAAGCAAACCGGACCAGCCTGGCTAGCGCGCGGGGCGTTGGTATGCAGCAGGGCCTCCGTATTCTCGCTGATATTCGTGAAACCCTGAATATACCGGTCCTGACAGATGTGCACGCGGCAGAGCAATGTGCGCCAGTGGCAGAAGCCGTAGATGTGTTGCAAATTCCGGCGTTTTTGTGTCGGCAGACCGATCTGCTTCTGGCTGCTGGCCAGACTGGTGCCGTGGTCAATGTAAAAAAGGGGCAGTTTCTGGCGCCATGGGACATGAAGCACGTGGCGGCCAAAATTGCTTCGACAGGTAATCAGCGGATAATGCTGTGCGAACGTGGTACCAGCTTTGGTTATAATACGCTGGTTAACGATATGCGCGGTTTGCCGATTATGGCGCAAACTGGCTATCCGGTTGTGTATGATGCTACGCATTCCGTACAGCAACCAGGTGGCTTGGGGGGGAGTTCTGGGGGGCAAAGGGAGTTCGCTCCTATTCTGTCCCGTGCGGCTCTTGCAGTGGGGGTTGCTTCGCTCTTTATCGAAACCCACGAAGACCCGGATCGTGCGCCTAGTGATGGCCCGAATATGTTGCCTATCAGGTCTCTGCCGACCCTTTTGGCTCAGTTTAAAAAAATTGATGGGCTTATCAAAAATCTGGACTGACTTTGTTTTTCCAGATGCACTTATAATTGCGTGCGATGTTAAGTGGAAAATAAGAGATCATAACTAAAAAAGGAGGCTGAAAGGCCTCCTTTTTTTGTGCTTAGTATGACTTAAGTCTTTTAGACATCCAGATTGGCAACTTTTAGCGCATTGCCAACAATGAAGTCACGGCGTGGTTCCACTACATCGCCCATAAGGGTGGTAAATACCTGCCCTGCTTCTTCTACGTCCCCAATCTTGACTTGAAGAAGGGTTCTCATGGCGGGGTCCAGAGTGGTTTCCCACAACTGTTCGTCATTCATTTCGCCCAAGCCTTTAAAGCGGTTAATGGCAAGGCCACGGCGGCCCTGAGCGAGAAGACGGGTATATAATCCTGACGGCCCGGCCAAAGAGACTTCAGTTGTTTCGTGACGCAGAACAACGCCAGTCCCGAAATCTTTCTGCAGCCGTTCAAGCTGACTTGTGAGCCAGCGTGCGTCATTACTTGCCAGCGCGGTCGGTTCAATCCGGTAAACTTCCCCTACCCCACGCACGTTGCGTGCCAGTTCCAGACCATCATCGCTGGCGACCGCTTTCCACCCGCGTTCTGTCTCGGCAGAAGCTGCATCCAGACGTTTTTGCAGGTCGGGTACGCGACTTTGAAGCGTAGCCAGATCAGATGTGAGGGCACCGGCCAGAGCCGCCTGCTCAATAATCCAGGTGGGTGTTTTGTTCGCAAGACGTGCAATGGCCTGGGTGGCCTGCCGAATAAACGGCAGATCAGCTTCAAGCGGTTCCCCTTTTACTTCGCGTCCGTCGCTGTAAACGAACAGGGCATTATTCAGTGCCTTATCGAGCAGATACTGTTCCAGAGCGGCGTCATCTTTCAGATACCGTTCTTCATTTCCGCGTTTAGCCCGATAGAGTGGTGGCTGGGCAATGTAGAGATAGCCGCGCTCAATCAGTTCCGGCATCTGACGGAAGAAAAAGGTCAGCAGCAAGGTGCGGATGTGAGAACCATCCACGTCGGCGTCTGTCATGATGACGATGCGATGATAGCGAAGTTTTTCAATGGAAAAACCGCCCTGATCAGCCTCGCCTCGGCCGATACCGGTGCCCAGTGCGGTGATCAGGGTGCCAATTTCAGCTGAGCCGAGCATCCGATCAAAACGAGCCCGCTCAACATTCAGAATTTTGCCCTTGAGAGGCAGGATTGCCTGAAAACGTCGGTCCCTGCCCTGTTTAGCCGTCCCCCCTGCGGAATCACCTTCGACTATGAAGATTTCAGCTTTTTCAGGAGACCGTTCCTGACAGTCAGCCAGTTTGCCCGGAAGAGAGGAAATATCCAGAACCCCTTTGCGGCGCGTCAGTTCGCGTGCCTTGCGGGCAGCTTCACGAGCGGAAGCGGCATCCAGTACTTTGGAAACCACAATTTTGGCTTCCTTGGGGTGAGTTTCAAACCAGTGACCAATCATGTCGGCAGCCGCGGCATGCACAACGGGCTGCACTTCAGAGGAAACCAGCTTGTCCTTGGTCTGGGAGGAAAATTTGGGGTCAGGGACTTTTACAGAAAGAACTGCCGTCAGTCCTTCGCGCATGTCTTCCCCAACTAGGGAGTGAGCATCCTTCTTGGCGATGCTTTCAGCATATTTGCCAACAATGCGGGTCAATGCCTGCCGGAAACCAGCCAGATGTGCTCCCCCGTCCCGCTGGGGAATGTTGTTGGTGAAGCACAGCATTGTTTCATGGAAGCTGTCGTTCCATGTGAGGGCAAATTCAACCTTGATGCCGTTTTCCGAATTTTCGAGGCTGCCAGTGATGGGGGGCGTGACCAAAGGCGTGCGTGCGCGGTCAAGCCATTCCACAAAGGCTTCAAGCCCGCCTTCGTAATAGAAGGTTTCTTCTTTCTTTTCCTCAGTCCTCTGATCACGCAGAACGATCTTCATGCCTGAGTTAAGGAAAGCCAGTTCGCGCAGGCGGCGTTCCAGAATGACAAAATCAAATTCTGTTTTGGGGAAAGTCTGATTGCTTGGCTTGAAGGTAACTTGGGTCCCGCGCTCATGTTCTGAGGGACCGACAACTTCCAGTGGCCCTTCCCGCTCGCCGTGCTGGAAGCGGATAACGTGTTCCACTCCGCCACGCCATATACGCACTTCCATCTTTTCTGAAAGAGCGTTGACAACGGCAGCCCCCACCCCGTGCAGACCACCGGAAACCTTATAGGAGTTCTGGTTGAACTTACCGCCCGCATGGAGGCGTGTCAGCACGACTTCGGCCGCACTAATTCCTTCTTCTGCATGAATATCAGTAGGAATACCGCGTCCGTTATCCCGAACGGTAACGCTCCCATCGGCATTGAGAGTAACGACGCATTCGGTTGCGTAGCCTGCCTGCGCTTCATCCACGGCGTTATCAATAATTTCAAACGCCATGTGGTGCAGGCCAGAGCCATCATCCGTGTCACCGATATACATACCAGGCCGTTTACGTACGGCGTCCAGACCCTTCAGAACAGAGATGGAGGCGGCATCATATTCTTCTTCCATACCGGTAGATGGCGTGGGCTGAGAAAGGTCAGTCATAAGCGAAGGGTACTCCGGCGAAGAAAGAATAAAACCTGTTTGAATTCTTATACTCCGCCCATTCAACTGAGGCCAGATTGTAAGGAGGCATTTCTCTCTTTATGGCAGAAAATCACCATTTTTCAGAGAAATAAACTGCGCTGCATCACGTAACGGGGCAAAGGGCGCTGTGTCCGTTCCGGTCAGGATGGTGGTCGTGTCAAAAGAGCGGAGATTTTCCATCAAGGCGCTGCGTCGCTTTTCATCCAGATGGACAAGAGGTTCGTCTAATAAAAGTAGCGGCGGCGCGCCTCGGTGGTCTGTTACGAGGTGCGCATGAGCCAGAACAATGCCGAGCAGCATGGATTTCTGCTGACCTGTGCTGGCTGTGGCTGCTGGTTGGCCTGTTGCAAAATCTGAAAGCGAAAAATCGCTCCGATGTGCTCCTCTGCCTGTACGTCCTCGTTCACGGTCTTCTTCCCGGCTTAAAGAGAGTTGCTCCTTGAACCAGTCTTCCACCCATAAGGCAGGATGTTGGTCTAATTGCTGTGTCAGTTCACATTCCAGAACCAGACGGGATGCAGGAAAGCCCCCAAGGCTGGTTTGAGAAAACTGGTTTAACTGCCGCACCAGGTCAGTGCGGGCTGCCGCCACAGCTATGGCATGCCGTGCCATGGAGGCTTCCAGGCCCGCTAACCAGCTTTGTTCGGAATAGCGTGTCTGGAGTAATTTGTTGCGTTGAGTCATGGCGCGGTCGTACGCTAGCAACTGTTTGGCGTGATCTGGCGTAACACCCATTACCAATCTGTCGAGGAAACGACGCCGACCTGATGCGCCTTCACTGAACAGGCGGTCCATTTGAGGCGTTATCCAAACAGCCGAGAGGGTATCTTCTATAATGCCCCGAGTGCGGGCCGGTCGGCCGTTAAGCAGATAGGTGCGTTTCGCGGTGTTATTTCCGGCTGTTACTCCCGTCCCCAATTCAAGGATTTCTTCACCTTGGATGACGCGGGCAGAAATACCCCATTCTGAGGTTCCAGTTTGCCCAAGGTCCGTTAAGGGAGCCCTGCGTAGGCCGCGTCCGGGAGCAAGAAGGGAAAGAGCTTCTAGCAGGTTGGTTTTGCCGCTGCCGTTTTCCCCTGTCAGGACAACAAGCGGGCAATCTGGCTCCCACACCAGACGGTCATAGTTCCGAAAATGGGTGAGAGTGAGCTTGAGAAGTTGTGGCATAGGCGGATCCAGCTAGAAAGCAGAAAGCTGGAGGAGGATCCGCTTGCAAGGTATCCGCGCCAAATGCCGTTTTTCCCTTTTGTGAAGGATCATGCAATGGCGCGGTGTAGCGCGGATAATCAGACGCGCATGGGCATCAGCACATAGAGTGCTGAAGGGCTGTCAACATCCCGGACAATGGTCGGGGCAGCACTATCCGAAAAGGCAAATTCTACTTCTTTTTCCACCTGATCAGTTATGTCGTTCAGGTAGCGTGCCTGAAAACCGATTTCCAAGGATTCAGCATCGTAGGAAATGCGGTTATCGTCCAGTTCTTCCTTGGCAACACCCTGCTCCGGACTGCTGGCGGAAAGAGTCAAAAGGCCGGCTAAAGCGGGGTTTAAAACGGGCAACCGCTCCTGACTGATGGCAGCCACACGGGCCACAGCATCAGAGAAATCTTTTTTCCCTACGCGCAGGATACGGTTGTTGTTGCGGGGAATAACGCTCAATTCCGGAAATGGCCCCTCAAACGCTTTGGGTTCGCATGATGGAAACCCGTGAATTGAACCGCGTTTTTAGAAAGAGCGATTTCAATCTCTTCTGGCGCCTCATCAATCAACTTACGCAGTTCGGCAACCGTTTTACGCGGGATGATAACGCCCCCCTTCCGCAGGCCTTCGGTAAAACGGTTTCAACACGGCAAGGCGATGCCATCTTCGCCACAGCACGAAGCCGGAACGCCATCCCACTGCTGCTGGAAAAGTACCCTTTAGAAATAGCTGTTTCTTCCCTGGGAAAAGGCGAACGCGTCCTACGCAAAGGCGGGGAACCCAGCGTTCAGCTTGAAGCGACACGGCAGATCCCCAGCCCCCATGGAAGGGAAATCGTCCACGCTCAGAACGTTCAGTCGGGTTGCGTAGCGATCCGCCCGCAACTGCAAAGGCGTGTCGCCGTCTGCCTGATCAAGCTCAACCAGTACGTTATCCGGCAGTTTGCGGACAATCTCGTACAGAACCGCAGCAGGGGCTGTCGTCGCCCCTTCCCGTTTGATAGTGGCGGGAATGACCTCCACCACCTCGATTTCCATATCGGTTGCCTTCAGGCTCAACTGGCCATCTGCCGCATGAATGAGGACATTGGCAAGGATCGGAATGGTATTGCGCTTTTCCGCTACACTCTGGATATGCGCCAAAGCCTTGAGCAGTGTTGCGCGCTCAGCCGAAAACTTCATCTATGCCTCTTCCCTGCGTGCCAGCCCCCGGCGGGAATTCATGGGAGCCTGAAAATCATTCCGCCAAAACCTATCAGCCGGCTCAAATCAGTCAATCCTCGCGGACTGCAAATAAAGCTGCAACCACCGGAAAAATCTGAAAAATCAGCTCTCCAACATGCGCCGCATCAACTCCACATCTTCAGCGAATGCTGCATCCCGCTCCATGAGTTCGGCAACGCGTGAGACGGCGTGCATGACCGTTGTATGATCGCGATTACCGAACTTACGGCCGATTTCAGGCAATGACCGACTGGTTAATTGCTTGGCAAGATACATCGCCACCTGTCGCGGCCGTGCTACGGCGCGGGCGCGACGAGCGGAGGACATGTCCGTCAGGCGGATGTTCCAGTGCTCCGCTACTTTCTTCTGAATTTCTTCAATTGTAACCCGACGATCATGCGCCTTGAGAATGTCATGGAGCACATCCTGTGTCGCTTCCAGCGTTACGGGCCGTCCAAACAGATTGGCATGGGCAATCAGGCGGTTAAGAGCGCCTTCCAGTTCCCGCACGTTAGACGTAATTTTATGTGCCAGAAATTCCAGGACTTTTGCTGGCACAACAACACCGGATGCTGCGGCCTTGGCTTCCAGAATGGAAATACGCAGTTCGAAGGTTGTGGCGTGAATGTCGGCCACCATGCCGCAACCAAGCCGGGTACGCAGCCGGTCTTCAAGGCCAGATAGATCAGAAGGGGATTTATCTGCTGAGACCACAATCTGGCGGCCCGCATCCACCAAGGCGTTAAATGTGTGAAAGAACTCTTCCTGCGTGTTGTCCTTGCCGATCAGAAATTGCAGATCGTCAATCATCAGGACATCCACAGAGCGGAGCTGCTCCTTGAATTCCATGGTGGATTGTGAACGGATGGCGGCAATAAAGCGGTACATGAACTTCTCTGCCGACATATAGGCAACAAAACCCTTTTTCCGCGCTTTAACATTCGCACCCATGGCTGCACAGGGGCGTTTTTTCCCAAGCCTACACCGCCGTAAAGAAACAGCGGATTGAACCCGACACTGGATGGTTTTTCTGCAACACGCCGTGCGCAAGCGTAGGCAAATTCATTCGGCTTGCCGACGACGAACGTATCAAACGTAAAGCGTGTATCCAGCGATGCAACAATATCGCTCTTGACTTCTGGTGGGTTGCGCGGCGCTTCTTCCGTGTCATTGCCAGCAGCCATCGTCGGTGCTGTTGATGAGACCTGTTCATCCAGCATGATGGGGGGCGCGACCGGATCTCCGGGGCGAGCGACCTGAAGCTCAACGCGGCGGATGGAGGAGATTTCCTGATTCCATAACTCGCTCAGCCGGTCACCGTATTGGCTGCGAACCCAGTCACGCAGGAAGCGGGTAGGCAGAAGTAGAGTGATTTCGTCGCCATCAATCGGGCCGAGCGCAATCTTGGTCAACCAGGTGCGATATTCAACCTCGCCGACCTCTCCTTTCAGCTTTGAGCAGATGCGAAGCCATGACTCCTCAACAGCTTTGCTGTCATCCATGCGTGAGAAGGCGCTTTCATCATCGTCCACTCCGATTGTCATCTATGCTCCCGAGCGGTCATAAAACGCGGTTGGCCGCGCATGATTTACGATAAGGGTGCCGCTTGCGCGACAACCAGGCAGCCTTTTCCGGCAAATCTCATGCCGCATTGAAACAAGGCGGCCAGACAGGCAGACAGCACGCTGTTCCTGCGTTGAGACTATCTGCCGAAACTAATGTAAGGCTCACGCTCGGGCAACGAAAATCTACCTTTTTGCCCGATCATTTCAGCCATGCTGGACTGCGTGGTGTACAAAGACAAAGCCGAACCACCTAACGATGATTCGGCTTTGTCAAAGCGCAAGAAATAAGGCCGCAATGGCCCGTTAAAGCTTAGGCAGTGGCCAGAGCTTTAACGCGGGCGGAGAGGCGGGAAATCTTGCGGGCCACAGTGTTGTGATGAACAACACCCTTGGTTGCTGCGCGCTGGATTTCCGGCTGGGCCAGGCGCAGAGCTTCGCGAGCTTCTTCCTGATTGCCAGCCGCAATTGCAGTTTCCACCTTCTTGATGAAGGTGCGCATACGAGACTTGCGAGCAGTGTTGCGGGCAGTCCGCTTAGCGGTCTGCCGGATGCGCTTACGCGCTGAAGCGATATTCGCCATGTGTTCTATTCTGTCCAGCACAAAAAATGAGCGCCGTCGCGGCAAAACCACGTCGGCCAAAAGAGTAGCGGTGCTGTAATCCAGAGAGGTAGGCGCAGTCAAGTATCTTCGTAGGGAAGTGCTGCGGAAATTACCTTTTTCCCTGATGAAGGGGGCAGAAAAAGGTGGAGCGTCCTGCCTGGGTCATATGCTGCACGCCTTCACATTCAGGACGTCCCGGGCAGTCCGGGCATGCCTGTCCCTTCCGAGCATAAACCTTCCATGCGTGCTGAAAATAGCCCAGACCACCTTCGGGCCTGACATAGTCCTTCAGGCTGGAACCGCCTGCGGCAATGGCTTCTGTCAGGACACTTTGGATGGCTTCGTGTAGAAGTCTGATCTGCTTCTTCTTTAGCGTGCCAGCTGGTGTTTCAGGGTGAATGCCAGCGCGGAACAGTGCTTCACACACATAAATATTTCCCAGTCCGGCAACGATCTTCTGGTCAAGCAAAACCGTTTTTATGGAGGCGTTTTTGCGTGCGAGGCCATTTTCCAGCGTTGAAGAGGAAAAGTCGGCGTCTAGCGGTTCGGGTCCCATTCCTGCGAGCAGGCGGTAGGTGTCCTCCATAGGCGTCGGCAGAACGTCGATCATCCCAAAACGCCTTGGATCAACAAAGGCGCATCTTTTCCCGTCATCAGTAACAAGCACCACATGCTCGTGAGGCGCCGACGTCTTATCAGAATCGAGAACTATGCGTCCAGACATACCCAAATGCAGGATAACGGACAGATCTCCCGCCAGCCGCATGAGAATATATTTTCCGCGACGGCGAAAGCCTATAACCTTGCGTCCAGATATGCGTTGAGAAAAATCGGCGGAAATCCGCCATCGCAGATCATATCTGCGAATGATGGCGGTTTGAATGACGCGGCCTTGCAGAGCAATCTGCATACCACGCATCACGGTTTCGACTTCAGGGAGTTCCGGCATGAGTAAAAAGCAGGGTATAGGGTATGGCCATGACCGACAATAGCTTTGCGCCCTCCCCTGAGTCTTCCGCCGTGCACGCTGAAGAAACTGATTTTGGTTTCCGTTCTGTTCGTAAGGAAGAAAAAAAGCCCCTCGTTCGCGCCGTATTTGATAGCGTGGCGGGGAAATACGATGTGATGAACGATCTGATGTCCCTGGGCATCCATCGTGTCTGGAAACGGATATTCGTGACGGAACTTGGCCCTCAGCCGGGGCTGTCCCTGCTGGATCTGGCTGGCGGCACGGGAGACATCACTTTCGGCTGGCTCAAAGGCGGCGGCGGCCCAGCTATTATGACGGACATCAACGCCAGCATGCTGGCAGTTGGGCGGGATCGTGCGGTGAGCCGCGGGTTCGTGTCTGATTTGTCCTTTTGTGTGGTTGATGCCGAGGCGATACCGCTCAAGGATATGTCTGTGGACCGCGTTTCAATCGCGTTCGGGCTCCGGAACTGCACAGATAAACTGGCTGTTATTCGTGAGGCGCGGCGCGTTCTGCGGCCCGGTGGGCGTTTTATGTGCCTTGAGTTCTCGCGCGTTCAGGTGGCTGCGCTCTCGCCTATCTATGATGCGTGGTCCTTCAAGGTTCTTCCCGCTATGGGGAATTTGGTAGCCAAGGACCGTGAGAGCTATCAGTATTTGGCAGAGAGTATCCGCATGTTCCCTGATCAGGAAACATTGGCGGATATGTTCCGCGAAGCTGGCCTCTCCCATGTTCGCTACCAGTCACTCTCGGGAGGTATTGCCGCCATCCATTCTGGTTGGCGTCTGTAAGCCGCATGACCGAGCAGCCTCGTCGTTCCGTCTTGCTGGTTGTGAGCGGAAGCATTGCGGCATTCAAGGTGCCGGAATTGATACGGCTGCTCATGTTGGCGAATGTGCGGGTGCGTTGTGTGCTTACCGATGGGGGAAGTCAGTTTGTTACTCCCCTCACCCTTCAGGCCCTGACGGGGCAACCTGTACATACCGCCCTGTTTTCGCTGACAGCCGAGCAGGAAATGGGGCACATTGCCCTCTCCCGCTCCTCTGATCTTATCGTGGTATGTCCTGCCTCAGCTAATCTGCTGGCAAAAATGGCTCATGGTTTGGCGGATGATCTGGCCAGTACGGTTCTTCTGGCGACAGATGCGCCTGTCATGATCGCTCCCGCCATGAACGTGCGTATGTGGAGCCATGCTGCGACACAAGCCAATCTGACAGTGTTGGCTCAGCGAGGCGTAATCATCGTCCCTCCTGTAGAAGGGACGATGGCCTGTGGCGAATTTGGGCCCGGACGTATGGCTGAGCCGAACGATGTAATGGATGCCGTAATCGGTTTTTTCCGGCAGCGTGCGCGGCAAGAGGAAACTCCTCTGGCGGGAAAGAAAGTGGTGGTTACGGCAGGGCCAACGCATGAACCGCTCGATCCCGTCCGTTATCTGGCAAATCGCTCGTCGGGTCGACAGGGTTACGCCATAGCGGATGCCTTGGCCGATTTGGGAGCGGATGTCACATTAGTCAGTGGACCAACGGAATTACGGGCTCCGGCAGGAGTTAAGGTGATTCCCTGTGAAACTGCCCGCGATATGCAGGCGACCATCATGGGGCTTCCACCTCAGGACGTTGCTGTTTGCACGGCGGCAGTGGCTGACTGGCGGCCTGCTTCCGAAGCGAACCAGAAGATGAAAAAGAAAGACCGTAGCGATGTGCCTGCGCCGCTTTCTCTGGTGGCCAATCCAGACATTCTTGCTGACCTTTCCATGCCATCCGCCTCTCGCCCGCGGCTCGTTGTAGGGTTCGCGGCCGAGACGGAAAACGTGGAATCCTATGCTATCGCCAAACGGGCACGCAAAGGGTGTGACTGGATTGTTGCGAACGACGTCAGTCCGGCTGCCAATGTGATGGGTGGCCTCGAAAACCAGATTCTGCTCATAACGCAAGATGGTGTTGAATACTGGCCACGGATGACAAAAGAAGAGGTGGCGCGCAGGCTTGCCCTCTCCATTTCAGATTGGTTTTGTAGTAAATCTGATTTCTAAACCACAGATGGAGTACATAAATGCCCGCACCTGATTCCCGGAATACCGGCCTTACAGTGCGGGTTCAGCGCCTTGCGCATGCTCAGGATCTTCCTCTTCCTTCCTACGCAACAGCCGGGGCTGCAGGTATGGATCTTGTGGCAGCGGTTGAAGAGCCTGTCACACTACCGCCTGGGGGGCGTGCTCTGGTGCCGACCGGGCTGCGTATTGCTCTCCCTCCTGGTTACGAATTACAGGTTCGTCCCCGCTCCGGTTTGGCGCTCAAGCGCGGAATTATTCTCCCCAATTCTCCTGGCACCATAGATGAGGATTATCGCGGAGAAGTCGGGGTGATCATGCTCAATGCGGGCGAGCAGGCTTTTACGGTTGAACGCGGTATGCGTATTGCCCAGGCCGTCATTGCCCCCGTGGAGCGTGTGTCATGGGCTGAATGCGCTGAATTGGATGAAACAGAACGCGGTAGCGGTGGCTTTGGCAGTACAGGAACAGGTTTGCCATGACGGCGACCAAACCCGAGACTTCTTTTAGACCCCAAGCATCTTTTTCTTCCCTTTCCGTCCGCCATCTGAATAGCCTTGATGCGCTCTTGCTGGTGTGTGTGGTTGGGGTTGCCATCTTGGTTGGGAATTCGGTGCGACACATGCTTGCGCCCCTTTCTTCTCCCACCATGGCGCCCCTCCATCTGAATGTTGCTTATCTGCCGGGCTATGCGCTTCGTACAACGTTGCGAATGTTTGCGGCCTTAGCGCTTTCTCTTGTTTTTGCATTTTGTTACGCCACGCTGGCCGCCAAGAACCGTCGGGCGGAGCAGGTGCTCATCCCTTTGCTGGATGTCTTGCAGTCCGTCCCTATTCTTGGCTTTCTGACTTTCACCGTGACCTTTTTCCTTGGACTGTTTCCGGGACGGGTGCTTGGGGCTGAATTTGCCGCCATTTTCACCATTTTCACCAGCCAAGCCTGGAAGCTGGCTTTGGGCATGTATCAGTCTCTCAAGAATGTGCCTGATGAACTGGAGGAAGCCGCACGCTGTTTTGGGCTGACAAGCTGGCAAAAATTCTGGCGGTTGGAAGTGCCATGTGCTGTTCCGTCGCTGGTGTGGAACTCCATGATGTCCATGGCTGGCGGGTGGTTTATGGTTGTCTATTCAGAGACCATTACTGTGGGAAATACCCACATTGTGCTGCCGGGGATCGGCTCTTACGTGGGGGTGGCTATCACCCAGCGTAATATTTGGGCGGTTCTTGCTGCGATCGTAGCAATGATTCTGGTTATCCTTGCATATGATCAGATCGTATTCCGGCCTTTGGCTTCTTGGGCGACGCGCTTCCGTCTGGAAGCCGGCCCATCGACAGCGAGCGTCCCAGAACCGTGGATACTCAGAACGCTGCGTCATACGCGGCTTTTGAGTTTACTCGGGGATATGATTTTGGGTGTGGCCAGAAAACTGGGAACCTTGCCGTTGGGGGGGCGATTCAGGCCGTCCTCACAGCAAGGGCAGCCGGTGGCTGCTCGCTGGTTATGGTGGAGCGTGTGGGTTGTTATCTTGCTTGCTGCATTAGAGCAGGCAGGCGCTTATGCCTCGGCATTCTACACATCGAGGCAAATTCTTCATGTTTTTATGTTGGGATGCATCACCCTGTTGCGTGTGGTGAGCATGGTCTGTCTGGCCTCGATTATCTGGGTGCCTGTGGGCGTCTGGCTTGGGCTTGATTCTGCACGAGCGCGGCGCGCGCAACTTGTTGTGCAATATTGCGCTGCCTTTCCCGCCAATCTGTTTTTCCCAATTTTTGTGGTTGGAATTATCCGCTTTGATCTTGTGCCGGATATCTGGTTGACGCCGCTTATGATCCTGGGGGCTCAATGGTACATTCTGTTCAATGTTATTGGCGGCACATCTTCCTTTCCCGGCGCATTGCTGGAAGTGGGGCGCAATTTTAACGTTTCCGGCATGTTATGGTGGCGTAAGATCATGCTACCGGGCATCATCCCTTATTATCTCACTGGTGTGATGGCAGCTTCCGGTGGAGCGTGGAATGCGGCCGTTGCTTCAGAAATGGCGCAGTGGGGCGATATAACCCTCAAAGCGCACGGAATTGGTAGCTATATTGCTCAGGCTACGGTTGAAGGCTCTACCAGTCGGGTGGCGCTTGGCGTTGTCATCATGTCTCTTTTTGTGATGGCCATGAACTGGGTGGTCTGGCGTCCACTTTCAGAATACGCTTATCGCAGGCTCAAATTTAGCTGACGGGAATTAGGTATATGATCTCCCCTCTTCCTGATGCTCAGGAAGGTGCAAAAAGCGCTATCCTGATAGAGGCGCGGCACATTTCCCAAGCCTATCACAAAGATAGTGCTGTTGATCTCCAGGTTCTGGATGATGTGAGTCTTTCTCTTCATTCAGGAGAGATTGTTGGGCTACTAGGGCGTTCTGGGTCGGGAAAATCCACGCTTTTGCGTATCTTGGCAGGACTTCTGACACCCACTTCTGGAGACGTGCTGTGGCAGGGAAAACCTCTGGAAGGACCCGATCCAGGCATTGCCATGGTCTTTCAGTCGTTCGCACTTTTCCCATGGATGACTGTGGAGGAAAATGTAGCGCTTGGTTTGGAAGCGAAGGGGATTCACGGCGCTGAGCGTGATCGCCGAGTGGAAAACGCCATCGATCTGATTGGACTTGGCGGATACGAGAACGCGTGGCCAAAAGAGCTGTCTGGCGGGATGCAGCAGCGCGTCGGGTTAGCCAGAGCCCTCGTCGTGCAGCCTGACCTTCTCCTGATGGATGAGCCTTTTTCGGCTCTGGATGTTTTAACGGCGGAAAATCTGCGTACCGATCTGGTGGAACTCTGGTCAGAAAATAAACTGCCCGTACAGGGTATGTTGGTGGTGACGCACAATATTGAGGAAGCTGTTCTGATCTGCGACAGGATCATGATTTTTTCCTCAAATCCCGGGCGGATCGCGCATATTCTGTCTGTGCCTTTTGCACATCCTCGGAACAGGGAAGATTCAGCGTTTCGGCAGTTTGTCGATCATATTTATGCTCTCATGACACAGCGCGCACCGATTGTTTCGGAGGCGGATATCACGTCTGGGCAAGGTCAGGCTGCGCAACCTGAGCCCATATTCAAGGCTCTTCCACAGGTTTCCATCACCATGATGATCGGCATGATGGAGGCACTGGCTGCCCCTCCCCTCAATGGTCGGGCAGATCTACCCATGTTAGCCGAAAAATTGCAGCTTGAACTTGACGATCTGTTTCCGCTGGGAGAATCGTTGGAGCTTCTCGGTCTTGCTGAGCTTGAAGACGGCGACATCCTTCTGACGAACGAAGGTGTTCATTTTGTTCTGGTGTCTCGATGAACTAAAGCATCAGGGGGCCCCACCCCGCTCATCCACCACTTTCCCCTTGGCAAAACGTTCCCCGTGTTTTGGACGAACGCCAAAACCATACCCCCAAATCGGAGCGTTTTCGGGATGAACTGGAGGTTTCCATGTCCCCCGATTACGCCCGGCAAACGCTCCAGACTGTAGTGGGCTGGGCGCGGTTTGCCGAACTGTTCGATTTTGACGAGGAAGGCGACCGATTTTTTCTGGAAGATGATGGTGTGGAGTAGTTATTCCGCCTATGCGGAATAACGAGCGGCAAACACTTTCCGCATTTTTGCAACCTTCGGAGCAATTACCGCTGCACAATAGCCAGTTCCGGGGTTCCGCTCATAGTAATCATGGTGCATTTCCTCGGCGGGCCAGAAGGGTTGGTGAGGGGTTTTTTCGCGGAAACCCAAAGGGAGCTTCCCCATTTTTGCTTTAAATTTAGATCTGACCGCCAGAGCCACCTCTTTCTGCTGCTCATCTTATAAAATGAGGGGACCGATAGGGGTCCCGTTCATTGCCCTGCCATTGAGCTTTTGTCGGATCTGCAGGGTAAAAAAAAATTCTTATAAACGTCATACTGATGGGGGTGTGGGTCAAAATCGACCTTAACAACTTTTCCGCTGCCTTATTTCCGCTGCATACTTGCTTGTATGTTGGGTGATCCGTGGAGCCGCCCGCATAGCCAGGTGTCAGAGATAAAATGCCGCGCATGTCCCGTAAAACGGCCTCGACACACCAGAAACATCCACCACCAAGAATTGCTGTATCAGACATTTCGTTCTCCGATGAAGCGCTAACATGACAAAATAAAACGTGTGGAACAGACTGATCAGCGCGCTTTTCAGGCGCTAATCAGCCTTTTTTACGTTCTGGATCAGCCAATCCGCGCTAGGGCTGCTTGCAGGCGAACCTTTTCACCTTGCTGGTTTTCCAGACGCTCGCGCATTTCTTCTACAATTTCGGGCTTTGCGCGGGTCACAAAATTTTCGTTGCCGAGTTTTTTCTCGGTTTTCTGAATTTCATCCTCAGCTTTTGCCAGTTCTTTCTTAAGCCGGTCCTGTTCGGCTGTGATATCGATCAATCCTTCCAGAGGAATAACGAGTGTCGTTTCATCGACAACGGCTTGAGCCGATCCGCGCGGAACGTCTCCTTCCAAGGCCGCAATGTCAGAAACGCGCGCCATACGACCGATAGCCTCTTTCCAGCGCTCGGCGCGAGCAATGGTTTCCGTCTTCGCATCTTTCAGAAAGACGGGCGCCTTTTGAGAGGGAGGAACGTTCATTTCTGAGCGCACCGTCCGTATTTCTGAAATCAGGCGGATAATCTGGTCGCATTCAGCGAGCGCACTTTCGGCACCTGTTAATGCGACTGGTTCGGGCCAAGATGCCGAAATCAGACTTCCTTCAGCACCGAAACCAAACGCATGCCACAGGTCATCTGTAACAAATGGCATTACGGGCTGAAGGAGGCGTAAGATAATGTTCAGCACATAAGCCGCTACCCCACGAATTTCGGCGGCTTCTGCTGCATCGGCTGAGGCAAACACAGGTTTGGCAAATTCGAGGAACCAATCGCAGAAGCGGTTCCATACAAAGCGGTAACAGGTGAGCGCATATTCATCAAAACGATAGACTTCCAGCGCTTTGGTGGCGTCCTGAATGGCGGTGGAAGCTTCCGTGATTATCCAGCGGCCAAGCGGTGATTTTACCGTCGTCGGATCAAAATCCGCTTGCGCCTTTACGCCATTCATCTCGCAGAAGCGCGCGGCGTTCCATATTTTGGTGACAAAGGCACGATAATCTTCAACTTTTTTCCGACCCAGTTTGACATCGCGGCCAATGCCGGTCAGCGCACAGATCGTGAAACGCATCGCATCAGCGCCAAAATCGTCAATCAGATCAAGGGGATCAATCCCATTCCCTTTGCTTTTAGACATCTTCTGTCCGCGTTCGTCGCGGACCAACCCATGAATGAAGACATGTCGGAACGGCACATCTTTCATGAAGTGCTGTCCCATCATGATCATGCGGGCGACCCAGAAGAAAATGATGTCAAAACCTGTTACCAGAACATCGGTCGGGTAATAACGGGCAAGTTCAGGGGTTTTATCCGGCCAGCCCAATGTGGAAAACGGCCAAAGCCCGGACGAGAACCAGGTATCAAGAACATCTTCGTCCTGCGTAAGCGGCTCGACTTTACCATAATGTGCGAGCGCCTGAGTGTTGGCACCAGCTTCATCATGCGCGACAAATACGTGCCCGTCCGGACCATACCAGGCCGGGATACGGTGCCCCCACCACAACTGGCGGGAAATACACCATGGCTGGATATCCCGCATCCATGCAAAGAACGTGTTTTCCCATTGCTTGGGAATAAATGTGATTTTGCCACTTGTTACGGCTTCGATAGCCGGGCCAGCCAGTTTCCCGGCATCACAGTACCATTGTGTTGTCAGGCGAGGTTCGATCACTGCCCCGCCACGTTCTGCATGAGGCACCTGATGGCGATGCGGCTCTATTTTTTCCAGCCAACCCAGAGCTTCCAGTTCGGCAACGATAGTCTTCCGCGCTTCTTCGCGTGAAAGACCGTTCAATGTTTTAACAAAATGAGGGTTCACCCAGCCCGGACCGGCTAAAGCTTTTTTTCTATCTCGCGAGCTTTTATGCCGCTTCTTCGTCCAGACGGACAGCTTTGGGAAAGGGTTTGGGTTCTACGCCCCACCTCAAAGTCGTTGAAGTCGTGTGCGGGCGTAATTTTAACAGCCCCTGTTCCCTTTTCCGGGTCCGAGTGAAGGTCAGCCACAATAGGAATCAAACGTCCCGTGAGAGGGAGACGTACGGAGCGGCCAATCAGGCCGGTGTAGCGTTCGTCTTCAGGGTGCACGGCCCCGACAGCCACTGCCAAATGGTTTCCGGCGCATGGCAACCGAAAGTGGTACGGTACCCCTTCTACCGGATAACGGATGTCCCAAGCTTGCCACCCAAATCTTTGTTTAAATTTCCAGATCAGAGAGGGGGAAACGGAAACCGGGTCCCAGTTCACAAGTCGGCGGTCGCGATAGATCAGGCCTTCCTGATATAGCGTAACAAAAACTTCCTTGACGGCACGGGATAGCCCTTCATCCATTGTGAAGCGTTCACGCGGCCAATCGAGAGAAGCCCCAACCCACGAAGTGCCCCGGAAACCCCCCGCCGGGTTTTTTCTTTCCTTGCCCCAACAGCTGGGTGAATGCCTCTCTGCCCAACTCTTTGCGTGTGGTGTTTTCTGCTGCCAATGCACGTTCGACGACCATCTGTGTGGCGATGCCGGCATGATCTGTACCTGGCTGCCATAGTGTGTCGAAGCCTTGCATCCGTTTCCAACGAACCAGCGTGTCCTGCAATGTCATCGTGAGCGCATGTCCCATATGCAGGGTGCCTGTTACGTTCGGCGGCGGGATCATGATGGTGAAGGGTTTTTTGGTGCTCGCGGGCTGAGCAGAAAAGGCTCTCTGACTTTCCCACAGAGTGTAAAGGCGCTTTTCAGTTTCAGCAGGCTCAAACGTTTTGTTCAGCATCATATCCAACCAGAAAACGTAAAAAAGGCGGAAGGTATATTATACCCCCGCCTCAAGCAGAATCGAAAAATCCTGCATATCAAGAAGAGACCACGTAGTCCTCTCTCCTGAACTCAGGCAGGAAAGAGGAACAGGCACATGGCTTACAGGCCGCGCTGGGTCAGACGTTCCACTTCCTTGCGGACAGCCGCCTGCACGATTCCTGCCAGATGGGCATCCAGCCATTTCTTGAGGAAAACACGTACTTCCTGACGCACGATATCTTCGACCGTCAGAGAACCTTCATGCGTGATAGCCACTTTTCTCTCCTCATGCTCTCTCAGGTATTTTTCCTGAAGGGTTTTTTGCAGAACGGAAAACGAACTTCCCGTATCGGAAATGGTTTCGTCATTCAGCGGAATCGGCAGGGAACCGGACATATTTTGAGCCTTATCAATCAGTTCAATTTGTCTGAGATCAGTAACAGACAGAACCTCGTTACCGTCCGCATGTTCTGACGGAGAGATACTTGATGGTCCCCCATGCGTCACAACCTGCGTGTTCTTATCCAGTCCATCTGCATGACTGTCATGCTTCTGTTTTATTGCCTCTGAACTAACGGGCTGTCCAGTGTCAGTTTCATCATCTGTTGCAGACTTTACGCCCCCAGACGAAGGAACAGTGGGGTCTTCAGTCATCATGGCAGGAGAAAGCACAAGAATATCTTCATCTTCGTCCTCCGGAGCGATCGAAGATGTTGAGGCGTTTTGAGCAGCAAGGTGCTCATTATGCAGCACCTGTCTTATGGATGACAACACATCCGCAACAGACTGGCCTGCTTCTTCCGACTCATGAGATGATGTCATCAAAAAATTCCTGCTGAACAACTGTTCTCAGCGATTAACGACCTGGCTGATTGACTGCGTAGTCGTTTATTCCCCATAGCCGGTCTTTTACAGCCTGATAATAGGCTTTGTCATCATAAAGGGGCACATTCAGCTTCAGGTCTGCAGCAGTAAGACGCCCGATAGCCGCTGCGACATTATAGGAGGACAGAACCATATTGCTGAGGCTCTGCACCAGTGCAACCTGAGCTTGCAAAAGCGTTTCCTGTTGCTGAAGTACTTCCAGAGTGGTGCTGGTTCCAACAATGGCCTGACGCTCCACGCCGTCAAGAGCAACGGTCCCTGCCCGGATAGCGGCCCGATTACTGGAAATGGCGGCTTGGTAAGAGACTAGCTTCTGCCAGTTGGAAACAGCATCCTGCGCTGCCGTACGGCGCTGAATATCGACCTCCCGATGAGCGGCCTGTACCTGCTGCTTGGCCTGCCGAACGGCAGCGTATTCCGACCCGCCTTGGTAGACTGGAATGTTGAAGTTCAGCATGGCGTACTTGTTTTCATCAATCTGATGATTCAGCTGCTGGTTGACTTGTCGGGAATACGCTGCGGTCGCTGAGATTTTCGGCATAATTGCCGCGATTGCCACAGAAACGGCGTCTTTCTGTGAAGACTCGGTGAAAAGAGCGTTAATAACGTCCGGGTTATTCCGCACGGCCATCGCCGCGGCTGTCTGTTCATTTTTTACAGGCAGAACAAGCGGCTGAGGTGGCACAAGGTTAGGTGGAGGAGCCATTCCTACAATTTGCATATAGGTTGCTTGGGCAGTCTGTAGCGTTCCCTCAGATTGCTGGCGCGCAGCTTTGGCGGTAGCGTAAGCTGATTCTGCCTGTGCCACGTCTGTGCGGGTGATTTCACCCACCCGGAAGCGCTCGTTGGTTGCGCGTAACTGCTGCTGCAAAACCCGCTCATTGTTGATGTTGAGCTGGAGCAGTTGTTCGTCTTCAATAACGCTGACGTAGGCGTTCACAACATTTTTGAAGACTTGCTGTTCCACGGAAATCAGATTGGCCCGAGCGGCCATTACCTTGTTAACAGCCTGATGGGTAGCAGCTGTCGTCTTACCGCCACTGTAAATGGGCTGCTGGATAGTTAGACCTGCGGTGTAGCCAGGTGTGTCGTATATTCGTAAATAGCCTGGTTGATCGGCGCTACCCTGATAGTCGTTTTGGCCCTTATAATAACTTAAACCGACGTTGCCGGTTACGGTTGGCCTCCAGCCAGCCAAGGCTGTAGGTACCTGTTCGTCAGTTGCGCGTAACGTTGCGCGAGCCTGTTGCAAGGTCGGGTTGGTCAGATAAGCAGAAGCAAGCGCTTCCTGCAGTGTGTGCGGCACAAAGGTCGGGGAGCCGCTTCCATCATATTTCTGAGCCCACGCGGTGGAACTGCAAAGCGCGGCTGTTAAGCCGATGCCCACTCCGCAAATACGCCTCATGTGCTTCTCCCACTTAAATGACCAAATATTCATGCTGCCATTACATGGCACGATGCAGGGCGAATTTCTATCACTTAAAAGCGAAAAACACACTCCCTCTATTTTCCCGGAGGTACATCTCAATTTTAAAACTTGAACGGAGAGGTTTGAGGAAGTCCCTGCAATGGGGGCAGAAAGCCGTCAAATAAAAAGGTCTTGGTGAAAATCTTGGAAGAATTAGAGTCGCGATAGGCCTGAAAACCTGATGCCATGCCGCTTGATGTAGTCAACATACCAACAACAGATCCATCGTCATTCATCTGATTCTCGCAAAAGTCTGGGATGTCAGAAATCGTTCCTTCAAGATAAATCAGGTCATATGGTGCATTGGGTGGGTATCCACCATCCAGACGACCAACCGTCCACGTGACTGACGGTGCATGAAGGCGGCAAAACTTCTGTCCGATTTCTGCTAGATCAGGATCAGCTTCCACCGCTGTTACCTGCGCGCCTAAGTGCGCAAAAATTGCAGCCGTATAACCAGTTGCAGCACCAACAATAAGAGCATTTTTGGGTGAATTAGTGGTGAAGCAGGATTGTACCAGCCGTGCAGTGGTGAGCGGTTGGGCAAGAACGCGGCTGGCTCCTAGGGGAACATTCACATCCGCATAGGCAATTGTTTTTTGTGTGGCAGACACACATTCTTCTCGCGGTAATGTGCGCATAACTTTCAAAAGCTGTGGGTCTGTGATTTCGGAGGGCCGTAGCTGGTCATCAACCATGAGATTGCGTGCCTGTGCAAAGTCGTCCGTTTGTCTGGACTGATTTTCACGGAGGCTGGTGGTCGAGTAATCAGCATTCATGTGTTTCAATTGCCCTCTTCCGCGTCGTTTGTGCCGCAAAAATCACTGCACACAGGCATGTGTGGCACAAGGTGGGTAAAATCCCCCACAAACAACGGCTTTGAAACCCATCTGTTTGAGAGGACATAAGGCTCTCACGTCACTGGTCCGGTGGCAGAATGGTGATGCAGCGGACTGCAAATCCGCGTACGTGGGTTCGATTCCCGCCCGGACCTCCAGTTTCTAACTGGAGACCACTCTT
>JANFPS010000430.1:0-15376 GCA_024703675.1 Drosophila nebulosa
GGTTCAAAAGAGGTTTTTTGACTTTAATGAAAATACAAGTAAAACAAAAAAAGCTACTAAAATGATAAATGTTTCTGTATTTATTCCAATATTTGGCCCAAAATTAAAAGCACCGGAAAAATTGAGATTACTCAATTTGACAAATTTTTACGATTTTCTCGAAAAGTGGTTCCCCCCCCCAAAGAGTTTTCTAGGTTTAAAGAAACATAAAGAAATTTGATGAGCCCACTAACTGATACCTTTTTTTTCGTATTAATTTCCCAAAATTGGGGAAAGTTAGAAACGGAAAAGTTTAGATTAAAATCAATTTTACAAATTTACGATATTGGCCAAAATTAGAGCACGGAAAAATTTAGTTACTCAATTTTTAAATAAACCCCGATTTTTAGGAAAAGGGGGTTTAACATGAGTTTTCTAGTTTGAAAGGGCAAATGAAAGTAAAAATGGGTAAGCTACTAAATGTTTCTTCCTTTTGTAATCTTTCCCCAATCGGCAAAGTTAGAGAAAGGAAAAATTTAGATTTTCCCAATTTTTACAAATTCACGATTTTTTTTCCCCGGAAAACTGGGTTTAAAATGATTTTTTTTAGGGTTTGGGAAAGGGCAAAAATAATGGGATAATTACAAAAATTGAATGTAAAAATAAGTAGTAAAATTTGTTTTCTTTTTTTTGTCATTCAAACCTAGGAAAAAATTTTATTTTGATTTCCCATTTTCTCGAAAAGTGGATTCAAAAAAGTTTTAATCATTTTCCCCCTATTGGGCAAAAATTAAAAGCACCCCCCAAAAGGTTGAGATTTCTCAATTTTTACAAAAAATCACGATTTTTTTGAAAAGGGGTTCAAAATTAAATTTTCTAGGTTGAAAGAAAAATGAAAATAAACCCGGATGAAACTACTAACTGATACATTGCCTTTTTAGGAAACTTTTTCCCAAAATTTGGGAAAGTTAGAGCACGGAAAAAATTGAAATTACTCAATTTTTAAAAAATTCACATAAATTTGGAAAAAAAAGAGCCACCCCAAAAATTGAGAAATTTCCAATTTTTAAAATCACGATTTTTTAAGGAAAAATGGGTTAAAAATGGTTTTTAGGTTTGAATGACAAAAAAGAAAAATAAAAATCGAGAGGTACCTATGATACATCCCCTTTTTTAATCATCCCAAAAATTGGCAAAATAGAGCACGGAAAAATTAAGAATTTCTCAATTTTTCAAATTCACGGGGTTTTCCGAAAAAAAAGGATTTAAAAAAAAGTTTTCTAGGTTTTCATGACATTAAAAAAATAAAACTCGATGAGAAATAAAATGTTTCATTGCTTTTTGTATTATCCCTATATTGGGAAAGTTAGAGACGGAAAAAATTAAAAATTACTCAATTTGAAAAAAAATTTAAGAATTTCTCAAAAAGGAGTCAAAAAAAATTATCTAGGTTTGAATGAAAAAAGAAAGAAAATGGGTGGAAACTACTAACTGATACATTGCTTTTTATGATTTTTAACCCAAAACGGGAAAGTTAGGGGCCCCGAAAAAGTTGAGATTACTCAATTTTTCAAATTCCCGATTTTTTCGAAAAGGGGTTAAAAAGAGTTTTCTAGGTTTTCAATGACAAAATTTAAAAAAAACTAGATAGGGGGGGGGGGGGGGGGGGGGGGTACTAACTGATACATTCCCCTTTTTTAATCTCCCAAAAATTGGCAAAGTAAGAGGACGGAAAAGTTGTGGGTTACCAATTTTTTCAAAAATTTAAAAAATTTTCTAAAAATGGGTTTTTAAAATTTAGTTTTCTAGGTTTGAATGACAAAAAAGAAAAATAAAACCATAAGTACTTATAAAAGCATTCCCTTTGTGATGATCCCAAATTGCAAAGTTAGAGGGACGGGAAAAATTGGGGATTTTCAATTTTTCCAAAATTTACGATTTTTTTGAAATGTGGGGGTTTAAAATGGGGTTTTTTAGGTTTGAATGGGCATATAAAAATAAACTAGGGTGAGCTCTTACTAATACAATTTCCCCTTTTTTAAACATCCCAATATTTGGGAAAATTTTGAGCCCGGGGAAAAAAAATGCCCATTAAACCCAAATTTTTAAAAAATTCCCCGATTTTCCCCGAAAAAATGGATTCAAAAGGTTTTCTAGACTTGAATGACAAATACAAAGGCCAAACTAGATGAGCTTTCTTTTTTTAAAACATTCACTTTGTAATCATCCCCAAAAATTTTTTTTGGCCCAAAATTAGAGCACCCCCCCCCAAAAGGTTTAATTACTCAATTTTTTCAAAATCACGGGTTTTCTCGAAAAGTGGGTTCAAAAAATTTCTTTTTTAGGTTTGAATTTAAAAAAAGAAAATAAAAATGGGAGACCCATAAAATGATACATTTCCCTTTTTTTTGATTTTTTCCCCAAAAATTGGCAAAATTAGCAAAGGAAAAGTTGAAAATTTCTCAATTTTTTTCAAATTAAAGATATTGGCAAAGTTTTGAGCCCCCCCCCGGAAAAAATTGAGGTTTACTCAATTTTTAAAATTCACGATTTTCTAGAAAAATTTTTGGGGTTTAAGATGAGTTTTTTTAGACTTTAATGACAAAAAACAAGTAAAAATAGATAAGGGTACTTACTAAAACATTCCTTTTTTTAATCATCCCAATTGGCAAAATTAAAAAGAAAGAAAAGTTGCCCCCATTCCCCCCCAATTTTTTCAAATTTACTGTTTTTTTTGAAAAGTGGGTTAAATTTAGTTTCTAGGTTTTTAATGACAAATGAAAGTAAAATGAATAAATTTCTTACTTTAAAGCATTCCCTTTGTGATGATCCCAAAAAATTTGGGAAAGTTATACAAAGGAAAAAATTGAGTTACTCAATTTTAAAAAATTCACGATTTTTTTGAAATGGGGTTTTAAAATGAGTTTTTTTGGTTTTAATGGGCAAAAAAAAAGTAAATAGATGAGCTACTTACTAATACTTCCCTTTTTTAATTTATCCCCAAAATTGGCATAAATTAGAGCAGAAAAAAATGCGATTAAAATCAAAAAATTTTTTCAAATTTCCCCGATTTTTTCGAAAACGTGGGTTCAAAAAGAGTTTTTTAGACTTGAATGACAAATACAATTTAACTAGATAAGCCACTAAAAAAATACATTTCTTTTGTATTCATTCCAATATTGGCAAAGTTAAAAGCACCGGGAAAAAATTGAGATTTCTCAAATTTTGGAAAAAAAATCACGATTTTCTCGAAAAGTGGGGTAAAAAAAGAGTTTTCTAGGTTTTAAAGGGCAAAAATAATTGGGATAATTAAAAAATTGGGAAAGTAATAAAAAGTAAACTCATTAAATTTACTTTTTTGTGGTTTTAAAATTTTCCCCCCCCCCCCCCAAACCCCCCCCCCCCCAAAAATCTCAAATTTTTAATCAGATTTTTCCAAAAAGGGGATTCAAAAATAAGTTGTAAAACATCCCAAAAAGTTGGGCCAAAAATTAGGCACGAAAAGTTTAGATTTTCTCAATTTTTTAAAAAACTCAACCCATTTTTTGAAAAGTGGGTTCAAAATTTCTTTTTAAAGGTTTTAAAAGAAAAATCAAAGTAAACTGGATGAGCTACTAACTATTTCATGGGTTTTTTTTGATCTTTCCCAAAATTGGCAAAGTTAAGCACGGAAAAGTTGAAAATTTCTCAATTTTTACAAAAATTTACGATATTTGGGCCCAAAATTAGAGCACGGAAAAAATTTAGATTACTCAATTTTTTTCATATTCCCGATTTTAGAAAAGTGGGTTCAAAATGAGTTTTTTAGGTTGAATTGGGCAAATAAAGAAATTTGAGAGCCACCTAAAGATACATTCCCCTTTTTTTAATCATCCCAATATTGGCCAAAAAAAAAGGGGGGGAGGGGGCACCAAAAAAATAAAATTTTTCCCCAATTTTTAAAAATTCACCCAAATTTTTTTCGAAAAGTGGATTCAAAATAAGTTCTTAGGTTTGCATGACATAAAAAAATAAATCGATGAGCCCACTAACTGATACATTGCTTTTTGATTATCCCCTATTTGGGAAAGTTAGAGCCCGGAAAAGTTAAGGGTTACTTTAATTTTTACAAAAATTTACGATTTCTGAAAAGTGGGGTTTAAAAAATTTCTTTTTTAAAGGGGTTTTAAAGACAAATAAAAGTAAACTAGATGAGCTACTAAAATTTAACATTCCCTTTTTTAATCATCCCCAAAATTTGGCCCAAAATAAGAGCACGAAAAAAATTGGATTACTCAATTTTTCCCAAAATTTACGATTTTTTAGAAAAAATGGGGGGTTTAAAATTTAGTTTTCTAAAGGTTTTAATGACAAATTTAAAGGGAAAAATGCATAAGCATATACTAATGCCCTTCCCTTTTTTGATGACCCAATTTGGCAAAGTTAGAGCACGGAAAAGTTGAGATTTTTCAATTTTTCAAAACACGATTTTTTTGAAATGTGGGTTCAAAAAAGAGTTTTTTAGGTTTTTAATGACAAAAAAAAAGTAAAATAGATGAGCTACTTTTTAATACATTTCCCTTTTTTAAAACATCCCAAAAATTGGGGAAAGTTAGAGCACGGAAAAAAAGCGATTACTCAATTTTACAAATTTCACGATTTTTCCCAAAAAATGGGTTTAAAATTTAGTTTTCTAGACTTGAATGACAAATAAAAAAGCAAACTAGATGAGCTATTTTAATACTAGATGAGCTACTTACTAATACATTCACTTTTGTTTTCATCCCCAAAATTGCCAAAGTTAGAGCACGAAAAGGGGTTTTAGATTACTCAATTTTTTCAAACTAAAGATTTTCTTTAAAAATGGGGTTTAAAATTACTTTTCCCAGGTTTTAAGAAAAAATGAAAGTTTAAAAAAGGGTGAAACTTTTCTAACTGATACATTTCCCTTTTTTTGATTTCCCAATTTGGCAAAGTTTAGAGCCGGAAAAGTTGAAATTACTTTAATTTTTAAATTCACGATATTGGGAAAAATTGAGCACGGAAAAGTTGGGGATTACTCAATTTTTTCAAATCACGATTTTTTAGAAAAAATGGGTTCAACAGGGGTTTTCGAGGTTTTAATGACAAATGAAAGTAAACCGATGAGCTACCACGATACATTCCCTTTTTTTAATCATTCCCCAAAAATTTGGCCCCAAAATTAGAGCACGGAAAAGTTTAGAAATTTCTTTAATTTTTACAAAAATTTACGATTTTCTCGAAAAAATGGATTCAAAATAATTTTTCCCAGGTTTTCATGACAAAAAAAAATTAAACTCGATGAGCTACTAAAAGATACATTTTCCCTTTTTGTTTTTCATCCCAAAATTGGCCCAAAAATTAGACCAAAGGAAAAGTTAAGAACCAATTTTTAAAAATTAAAAAATTTTTTAAAAAATGAAATTCAAAAATTTCTTTTTTTAGGTTTGAATGAAAAAAGAAAGGGAAAAAATGGATGAGGACTAACTGATAATTGCTTTTTATGATTTCCAAATTTTTGGCCAAAATTAGAGCACGGAAAAGTTTAGATTAGTCAATTTTTACAAAACACGATTTTCTTTAAAAATTGGGTTCAAAAAAGAGTTTTTTAGGGTTTTTTGACAAATATAATAAACTAGATGAGCTATTTAAATGATACATTCCCTTTTGGGAATCATCCCCAAAATTTGGCCCAAAATTTAAAAGCACGGAAAAATTGCGATTACTCAATTTTTCAAATTCACGATTTTTTAGAAAAGTGGGGTTCAAAAAGAGTTTCTGGGTTTTAATGACAAATGAAAAAAATAAACTGAATAACCTACTTACTAAGCATTCCCCTTTTTTGATGGGTCCCCAAAATTTGGGAAAGTTAGGCAACCCGGGAAAAATTGGGAATTTTCTCAATTTTTCAAAATTTTACGATTTTCTTGAAATGTGGGTTCAAAAGAGTTTTTTTTGGGGTTTTAATGACAAATAAAAGGGAAACTAGATGAGCCCTTTTTTTCTTTTAATACATTTCCCCTTTTTTAAACCCCCAATATTGGCCCTAGTTAGAGCACGAAAAAAATGGATTTTCTCAATTTTTAAAATTCCCCGATTTTCTCGAAACGTGGGGTTTAAAATGGGGTTTTTTAGACTTGAATGACAAATACAATTTTTAAATAGATAAAACTACTAACTGATTTATGGCTTTCTGTATTTATTCCAATATTGGCCAAAATTAAAAGAAAGGAAAAAGTTGAGATTTCTCAATTTTGAAAAACTCACGATTTTTCGAAAAGTGGGTTTAAAACAAGTTTTTAGGTTTTTAATGTAAATGAAAGTAAAATGGATGAGTACCAAAATGATACAAATTTCTTTTTTTGATCTTCCAAAAAATTTGGGAAAAATTTGAGCACGGGAAAAAATTGAGATTAAATCAATTTTTTAAAAATTTACGATTTTCTTGAAAATTGGGGTTCCAAAAAGATTTTTTAGGTTTGAATGACAAAAAAAAAATAAATTTGCCTACTTACTAATACATTCCCTTTTGTAATCATCCCAATATTTGCCCAAAAATTAGAGCCCCCGAAAAAATTGAGATTTCTCAATTTTTTCAAAATTCACGATTTTTTTGAAATGGGGGGTTTCAAAATGAGTTTTTAGGTTTTTAAAGGGCAAATACAAGTAAACTAGAGGGGCCCACTTACTAAACATTTCCCCTTTTTTAATCATCCCAAATTGAAAAAATTAGAGCACGGGAAAAATTGGGATTACTAATTTTTACAACTCACGATTTTCTCTCGAAAAGTGGGTTCAAATAAATTCTCTAGGTTTGAAAAATGAAACCAATGAAAGTAAACTCGATGAGCTACCTACTGATGCATTCCCTTTTGTAATCATCCCAATATTGGCAAAGTTTGAGCACGGAAAAGGTTGAGATTGCTCAATTTTTACAAATTCTCGACTTTCTCGAAAAGTGGGTTCAAAATTACTTTTCTGGGTTTGAATGACAAATAAAAGTAAAACTCGTAGCTACCTACTAATGACCTTCCCTTTGTAATCATCTCATATTGGCAAAGTAAGAAAACGGAAAGTTGAGATTACTCAATTTTTTCAAACTCACGATTTTCTCGAAAGGTGGGTTCAAATAGTTTTCTAGGTTTGACGACAAATGAAAGAAAACTCGACGGAGCTACTAACTGTACATTGCTTTTGTAATCATCTCAATATTGGAAGTAGAAGACGGAAAAGTTGAGATTACCAATTTTTTAACAAATTCACGATTTTCTCGAAAAGTGGGTTTTCAAATTTTTTTTTCTGGTTTTGATGACAAATAAAATTAAACTAGATGAGCTACTTACTAATCTTCCTTTGTAATCATCCCATATTGGCTAAAGTTGAGCACGGAAAAAAATGCGATACTCAATTTTTTACATTCCAACGATTTTCTCGAAACGTGGGTCGAAAATGAGTTTTCCTAACTGAATGACATACAAGTAAACTAGATAAGCTACTTCTAAATACATTCCTTTTGTAATCAACCCAATTTTGTCAATTTGAGCACGGAAAAGTTGCGATTACTCAATTTTTGACAAATTCACGATTTTCTCGAAAAAAGTGGGGTTTTCAAAATGGGTTTCTATGACCTGAAGACAAATACATTAAACTAGATAAGCTAACTAACTGATACATTACTTGCTGTATTCAATTCCAATATTGGCAAAGTAAGGCACGAAAGTTTGAGATTACTCAATTTTTTTTACAAACTCACGATTTTTCTCGAAAAGTGGGTTCAACAATAAATTCTCTAGGTTTTGAATGAAAATGAAAGTAAACTCGATGACTTACGACTGATACATTGCTTTGTATTCATCCCAATATTGGGCAAAGTTAGAGCCGGAAAAGATGAGATCACTCAAATTTTACAAATTCACGATTTCTCAAAGTGGGTTCAACAATAAATCCTAGGTTGATGACAAATGGAAGTAAACTCGATGAGCTACTAACTGATACATTGCTTTTTTGTATTCATCCCAATATTGGCCAAAGTTAGAGCACGGAAAAGCTGAGTCAACTCAATTTTTACAAACTCACGATTTCTTGAAATGGGGTTAAAAATTAAGTTTTCTATTTTATGACAAATGAAACAAAACTCGAACGAGCTACTAACTGTACATTGCTTTTTCTATTCATCACAATATTGGCAGAAGTTAGAGCACGAAAAGTTGAGATCACTCAATTTTTACAATTCCCGATTTTCTCGAAAGTGGGTTCAAAATAAATTTTCTAGGTTTGAATGAAAATGAAGTAACCTCGATGAGCTACTAACTGATACATTGCTTTTTTGTATTCATACCATATTGCAAAGTAGAGCACGGAAAGTTGAGATCACTCAATTTTCACCACTCCGATTTCTTGAAGGGTTGCAAAATTAAGTTTTGTAGTTTGAATGACAAAAATAATTGGGATAATTACAAAATTGATGTATTAGTAGCAGCTCATCTTATTTACAACAAACAAAATCACGATTTTCTTGAAACGTGGGTTCAAAAATGAGTTGTCTAGATTGAATGAAACATACAGTACCTCGATGAGCTACTAACTGATACATTTTCTTTTGTAATCATCCCATATTGGCAAGTTTAGAATCCGGAAAAGTTTAGATTACTCAATTTTTACAAATTCACGTTTTGTTGAAAAGTGGGTTTCAAATGATTTTTCTAGGTTGAATGACATGAAAGTCACTGAATAAGCCTACTTACTTGCATTCCCTTTTGTTGAATATCCCAATATTGGCAAAGTTATAGCCGGAAAAAATGCATTCTCAATTTTTACAAATTCACGATTTTCTCGAAAAGTGGGTTCAAAATGGTTTTCTAGACTTGAATGAACAAATACATTAAGCTAGATAAGCTACTACTGATAATTGCTTTCTGTATTCATTCCCATATTGGCAAAGTTTAGAGCACGGAAGTTGAGATTACTCAATTTTGACAAACTCACATTTTCTCGAAAAGTGGGTTCAAAACTAGTTTCTAGGTTTGGAATGATAAATGAAGTAAACTGGACTGTCTACCACTGATACATTGCTTTTTTGATCTTTCTTCCAAATATTGCAAACTTAGAGCACGGAAAAGTTGAGATTACTCATTTTTACATATTTCACTGATTTTCTTTGAAATGTGGGTTCAAAGTGATTTCTAGTTTGAATGAAAAAAAAATAAATAATGAGCTACTTACGAATACATTCCTCTTTGTAATCATCCCAATATTGGCGAAGTTAGAGCACGGAAAGTTGCGATTACTCAATCTTTTTACATATTCACGATTTTCCTCGATAAGTGGGTCAAATGAGTTTCTAGACTTGAATGACAAATGCAAGTAACATAGATAAGCTACTAACTGAACATTGCTTCTGTATCATTCCAATATTGGCAAATTTAGAGCACGGAAAAGTTGGATTACACATTTTGACAATTTCACGATTTTCTACGAAGAGTGTGGTTTCAATGAGTTTTTCTAGTTTGAATGACAAAAATACTTGGCATAAATTACAAAATTGAATGTATTAGTAAGTAGCTCATCTTTTATTTGTCATTCAAAAATAGAAAACTCATTTTGGTCACGATTTTCTCGAAAAGGGGTTCAAACTGAGTTTTCTAGGTTTGAATGACAAATACAAGTAAACTAGATGAGCTACTTACTAATACATTCACTTTTGTAATCATCCCAAAATTGGCAAAATTAGAGCACGAAAAAGTTTAGGATTACGATTTTACAAATTCACGATTTTCTCGAAACTGGGTTCCAAAATGATTTCTAGGTTTGAATAACAATAAAAGTAAACTAGATGAGCTTACTTACTAAGACATTCCCTTTTGTAATCATCCCAATATTGCAAAGTTAGAGCCCAGGAAAATGCGATACTCAATTTTTACAAATTCCGTTTTCTCGAAAAGTGGGTTCAAAATGAGTTTTCTAGGTTTGAATGACAAATACAATTAAACTAGATAAGCTACTAACTGATACATTGCTTTCTGTATTCATTCCAATATTGGCAAAGTTAGCGCACCCGAAAAGTTGAGAATTACTCAATTTTGACTAGCACGAGGGGGAACTCACGTTTCTCGAAAAGTGGGTTCAAAACGAGTTTTCTAGGTTTGAATGATAAATGAAAGTAAACTGGATGAGCTACTTACTAATACATTCCCTGTTGTAATCATCTTAATTTTGGCAAAGTTAGAGAACGGAAAAGTTGAGATTACTCAATTTTACAATTCACGATTTTCTCGAAAAGTGGGTTCAAATGAGTTTTCTAGGTTTGAATGACAAAAATAATGGGATAATGACAAAATTGAATGTATTTAGTACGTAGCTCTCTTTTATTTGTCATTCCAAAATAGAAACTCATTTTGATCCGATTTTCTCGAAAATTGGGTTCAAAGAGTTTTCTAGTTTGAATGACAACTACAAGTAACTAGATGAGCTACTTACTAATACATTCCTTTTGCAATCTCCCAAAATTGGCAAGTAGAGCACGAAAAAGTTGAGGGTAACTCAATTTTTACAAAATTCACGATTTTCTCAAAAGTGGGTTCAAATGAGTTTTCTAGGTTTGAATAGACAATACATTAAACTAGATTAAGCTACTAACTGATACATTGCTTTCTGTATTCATTCCCATATTGGCAAAGTTATATAGCAAACCGAAAGTGGAGATTACTCAAATTTTGACAAACTCACCGATTTTCTCGCAAAGTGGGTTCAAATTACTTTTCTAGGGTTTTAAAAGACAAATGAAAGTAAACTCGATGAGCTCCTACCCGATACATTCCCCCTTTTGTAATCATCCCAATATTGGCAAAGTTTTGAGCCGGAAAAGGTTGAGATTTAAATCAATTTTTTACTTGAAATTTTTCGTTTCCTTTGAAAGGGGTTTAAAATTAAATTTTTTTGGGGTTTTAAAACAAAAAAAAGTAAAAATAATGGCTTTCTTACTAAAAACAAAATTTCCCCTTTTTTTAATCATCTCAAAATTGGCAAATTTTGAGAACGGAAAAGTTTTAGAAATTTCTCAATTTTTTTACAAACTCAAGATTTTTCTTGAAAATGGGTTTTAAAATTTTGTTTTTTTAGGTTTGAAAGAAAAAATGAAAAAAAACTCGACAGCTAATAACTTTATACATTGCTTTTTGTAATCATCCCAATATTGGCCAAAATTAAAAGCAGGGAAAAAGGGTTGGGGATTACGCAATTTTTACAAAATTCTCGATTTCCTCGAAAAGTGGGGGTTTAAAATTACTTTTTTGGTTTGAATGACAAATAAAAATAAACTAGATGGAAAACTTACAATAAAATTTTCCCCTTTTTTAATTTATCCCAATATTTTGGGAAAAGTAAGAGCAAACCCAAAAAATTGAGATTAAATCAATTTTTTTTGAAAATTACGATTTTTTTTTGAAATGTGGGTTCAAAATGATTTTCCCAAAGGGTTTTAATTACAAACGAAAGTAAACTGGATAAGTTACTTTAATGATACATTTCCCCTTTTGAATCATTCCCCAAAATCGGCAAAATTAGAGCCCGGAAAAATTGAGATTAAATCCCAAATTTTTCAAATTCCCCCGATTTTCTTTAAATGGGGTTCAAAAAGAGTTTTTTAGGTTTGAATGACAATAAAATAAACTAGATGACTACCCCTTCTAAAACATTCCCTTTTTTAAACTCCCCAAAATTTTCAAAGTTAGAGCCCCGGAAAAAAAAGCGATTACTCAATTTTTTTCAATTTAAGATTTTCCCCCAAAAATGGGTTTTAAAATGATTTTCTAGCCCTTTAATGAAAAAATACAAGTAAACCTTTGATAAGCTACTAACTTATAAAATTGCTTTTTTGTATTCATTCCAATATTTGGGAAAGTTAGGGGGCACGGAAAAGTTGAGATTACTCCCTTTTAAAAAATTCCAAAGATTTTCCTCGAAAGTGGGTTCAAAATGATTTTTTTTAGGGTTTTAAAAAGACAAAAATAATTGGGATAATTTCAAAATTGAAAAGTAAATTTGTAAGTAGCTCATCTTTTATTTGTCATTCAAAAATAGAAAACTCATTTTGATTACGATTTTCTCGAAAAGTGGGTTCAAAATGAGTTTTCTAGGTTTGAATGACAAATACAAGTAAACTAGATGAGCTACTTACTAATACATTCACTTTTGTAATCATCCCAAAATTGGCAAAAGTTAGAGCACGAAAAAGTTGAGGGTACTCAATTTTTACAAATTCACGATTTTCTAGAAAAGTGGGTTCAAAATGAGTTTTCTAGGTTTCAATGACAAATGAAAGTAAACTGGATGAGCTACCAACTGATACATTGCTTTTTATGATCTTCCAAATATTGGCAAACTTAGAGCACGGAAAAGTTGAGATTACTCAATTTTTACAAATTCACGATTTTCTTGAAATGTGGGTTCAAAATGAGTTTTCTAGGTTTGAATGATAAAAAAAAGTAAACTAGATGAGCTACTTACTAATACATTCCCTTTTGTAATCATCCCAATATTGGCAAAGTTAGAGCACCGAAAAGTTGAGATTACTCAATTTTTACGAAATTCACGATTTTCTTGAAATGTGGGTTCAAAATGAGTTTTCTAGGTTTGAATGACAAATACAAGTAAACTAGATAAGCTACTAACTGATACATTGCTTTCTGTATTCATTCAAATATTGGCAAAGTTAGAGCACGGAAAAGTTGAGATTACTCAATTTTACAAATTCACGATTTTCTTGAAATGTGGGTTCAAAATGAGTTTTTTAGGTTTGAATGACAAATAAGAGTAAACTAGATGAGCTACTTACTAATACATTCCCTTTTGTAATCATCCCAATATTGGCAAAGTTAGAGCACCGAAAAGTTGCGATTACTCAATTTTGACAAATTCACGATTTTCTCGAAAAGTGGGTTCAAAATGAGTTTTCTAGGTTTGAATGACAAAAATAATTGGGATAATTACAAAATTGAATGTATTAGTAAGTAGCTCATCTTTTATTTGTCATTCAAAAATAGAAAACTCATTTTGATCACGATTTTCTCGAAAAGTGGGTTCAAAATGAGTTTTCTAGGTTTGAATGACAAATACAAGTAGACTAGATGAGCTACTTACTAATACATTCACTTTTGTAATCATCCCAAAATTGGCAAAGTGAGAGCACGAAAAAGTTGAGGGTTCTCAGTTTTTACAAATTCACGATTTTCTAGAAAAGTGGGTTCAAAATGAGTTTTCTAGGTTTGAATGACAAATGAAAGTAAACTGGATAAGCTACTAACTGATACGTTCCCTTTTGTAATCATCCCAATATCGGCAAAGTTAGAAAACGGAAAAGTTGAGATTACTCAATTTTACAAATTCACGATTTTCTCGAAAACTGGGTTCAAAATGAGTTTTCTAGGTTTGAATGACAAAAATAATAGGGATAATTACAAAATTGAATGTAATAGTAAGTAGCTCATCTAGTTTACTTTTATTTGTCATTGAAACCTAGAAATCTCATTTTGATCACGATTTTCTCGAAAAGTGGATTCAAAATAAGTTGTAATCATCCCAATATTGGTAAAGTTAGAGCACGAAAAGGTTGAGATTACTCAATTTTTACAAACTCACGATTTTCTCGAAAAGTGGGTTCAAAATTACTTTTCTAGGTTTAAATGACAAATGAAAGTAAACTCGATGAGCTACCTACTGATACATTCCCTTTTGTAATCATCCCAATATTGGCAAAGTTAGAGCACGGAAAAGGTTGAGATTACTCAATTTTTACAAATTCTCGATTTTCTCGAAAAGTGGGTTCAAAATTACTTTTCTAGGTTTAAATGACAAATAAAAGTAAACTAGATGAGCTACTTACTAATACATTCCCTTTTGTAATCATCTCAATATTGGCAAAGTTAGAGAACGGAAAAGTTGAGATTACTCAATTTTTACAAACTCACGATTTTCTTGAAAAGTGGGTTCAAAATTAGTTTTCTAGGTTTGAATGACAAATGAAAGAAAACTCGACGAGCTACTAACTGATACATTGCTTTTTGTATTCATCCCAATATTGGCAATGTTAGAGCACGGAAAAGTTGAGATCACTCAATTTTTACAAATTCACGATTTTCTCGAAAAGTGGGTTCAAAATAAATTCTCTAGGTTTGAATGACAAATGAAAGTTAACTCGATGAGCTACTAACTGATACATTGCTTTTTGTGTTCGTCCTAATATTGGCTAAGTTAGAGCACGGAAAAGTTGAGATTACTCAATTTTACAAATTCACGATTTTCTGAAATGTGGGTTCAAAATGAGTTTCTAGGTTTGAATGATAAATACAAGTAAACTAGATGAGCTACTTACTAATACATTCACTTTTGTAATCATCCCAAAATTGGCAAAGTTAGAGCACGGAAAAGTTGAGAATACTCAATTTATACAAATTCACGATTTTCTAGAAAAGTGGGTTCAAAATGAGTTTTCTAGGTTTGAATGACAAACGAAAGTAAACTGGATAAGCTACTAATGAACATTTCCCTTTTTTAAACATCCCCAAAATCGGCAAAGTTAAGCCCCCGGAAAAGTTGAGATTACTCAATTTTAAAAAATTACGATTTCTCGAAACTGTGTTTAAAAAAGAGTTTCTAGGTTTGAATGAAAAAAAATTGGGATAAATTTCAAAATTGAAAGTAATGTAATAGCTCATTAGTTTACTTTTTTTTTGTCATTTAAACTGAAATCTCATTTTTATAAGATTTTCTCGAAAAAATGGGTTAAAAAGGTAATCATCCCAAAATTTCAAAGTTGAGCACGAAAAGGTTGGGACCCCCAAATTTTTTCAAATCACGATTTTCCGAAAAGTGGTTAAAATTACTTTTCTAGGTTTAAAAGACAAATGAAAGTAAACCATGAGCTACCATGTACACCCTTTTGTAATCATCCCCAAAATTGGCAAAGTTCGAGCACGGAAAAGGTTTAGATTACTCAATTTTACAAATTCTTTATTTCTCGAAAAGTGGGTTCAAAATGGGTTTTTTAGGTTTTTAATGACAAATGACAGAAAAAATCGATGAGCTACTAACGTTTCATTGCTTTTTGTATTTATCCCAAATTTTGGGAATTTTTTAAGACGGAAAAAAATTTAATCATCAAATTTTACAAAATCACATTTTTGAAAAGTGGGTTCAAAAAATTATTTTCTGGGTTTGAAACAAATAAAAGTAAACTAGAGAGCTACTTACAAAACTTTCCCCTTTTTAACATCCCAAAATTTGCAAAGTGAGAGCACGGAAAAAATTTAATCACTCCAATTTTGACAAAATTCACGATTTTCTGAAAAGTGGGTTCAAAATTACTTTTCTGGTTTGAAGACAAATAAAAAAATATAAGAGT
>JANFPS010000431.1:0-15364 GCA_024703675.1 Drosophila nebulosa
TTTTTTTTTTTTTTTTTTTTCTTTTTTTTTTTTTTTTTCTTTTTTTTTTTTCCTTTTTTTTTTTTTTCTTTTTTTTTTTTTTTTTTTTTCTTTCTTTTTTTTTTTTTTTTTTTCTTTTTTTTTTTTTTTTTTTTTTTTTTTTTTTTCTTTTTTTTTTTTTTTTTTTTTTTTTTTTTTTTTTTTTTTTTTTTTTTTTTTTTTCTTTTTTTTTTTTTTTTTTTTTTTTTTTTTTTTTTTTTTTTTTTTCTTTTTTTTTTTTTTCCCTTTTTTTTTCTTTTTTTTTTTTTTTTTTTTTTCTTTTTTTTTTTTTTTTTTTTTTTTTTTTTTTTTTTTTTTTTTTTTTTTTTTTTTTTTTTTTTTTATTTTTTTCTTTTTTTTTTCTTTTTTCTTTTTTTTTTTTTTCTTTTCTTTTTTCTTTTCTTTTTTCCCCCCTTTTTTTCTTTTTTTTTTTCTCTTTTTTTTTTCTTTTTTTTTTTTTTTTTTTTTTTTTTTTTTTTTTTTTTTTTTTTTTTTTTCTTTTTTTTTTTTTTTTTTTGTTTCTTTTTTTTTTTTTTCTTTTTTTTTCTTTTCTTTTTTCTTTTTTTTTTTTTTCCTTTTTTTTTTTTTTTTCTTTTTTTTCTCTTTTTTCCCTTTTTTTTTTTTTTTTTTTTTTTCTTTTTTTTTTCTTTTTTCTTCTTCTTTTTTTTTTTTCTTTTTTTTTTTTTTTTTTTTTTTTTTTTTTTTTTTCTTTTTTTTTTTTTTTCTTTTCTTTTTCTTTTCTTTTTTTTTTTCTTTTTTCTTTTTTTTCTTCCCTTTTTTCTTCCTTTCTTTTTTTCTTTTTTTCTTTTTCTTTTTTCTTTTTCTTTTTTTTCCCTTTTTTTTTTTTTTTTTTTCTTTTTTTTTCTCTTTTTTTTTTTTTTTTTTTCTTTTTTTTTCTTTTTTTTCTTCTTTTTTTTCTTTTTTCTTTTTTTTTTTTTTTTTTTTTTTTCTTTTTCTTTTTTTTCTTTTTTTCTTTTTCTTTTCTTTTTTCCTTTTTATCTTCTTTCGTTCTTTGTTTTTTCTTTATCTTTATCCTTTTTTCTTTCTTTCTTTTATCTTCTTTATCTTCTTTTCATCTTATCTTTCTTCCTCTTCTTCTTCTTTTTTTCTTTTTCTTTTTTCTTCTTTTCTTGTCTTAGTCTTTCCTTTTCTTTACCTTTTCCTCTTCTTTCATCTTAAATCTTCTTTTATATCTTTTCTTTCTTCCTTTCTTCTTCTTATATCTTCTTTATCGTTTTTTTCTTTCTTCTTCTTATCTTTTTCTTTTCTTTTCTTCTCATATTACTTTTTTTGTTTACCTTCTACTTTATCTTTTATCTTTCTTCTTTTTGTACTTACTTATTTCTTCTTTTCTTTCAATTCTATTTTTCTTCTTTTGCTCTTAATCTTCTTCTTTCTTCTTTTCTTTTTCTTTTCATTATCTTTGTTCTTTTTTTTAGGCCTCTTTCTTCCTTTTATCTTTTTCTTTCTCTTTCTCTATCTTTTCTTTTCTTATTTCTTTTCTTTAATCTTCTTTTTCTTCTTTCTTTTATCTTCTAATATCTTTATCTTTTCTTTTTTACTTAGTCTTTACTTCTTTTTTTTCTTAATTTTTTTCTCTATTTCTATCTTTTCTTTTTCTTCTTTCTTTTCTTTTTCTTTCTTTTTGTTTTCTTTTCTTCTTTCTTCTTTTTCTTTCTCTTTTTTGTATCTTTCTTTCTTCTTTTCTTTCTTTTTCTTTATCTTCTTAGCTTCTTTTATCTTATCTTCTTCTTTTCTTCTTTTCTTTCTTCTTCTTTATCGTCTTTCTTCTTTTTATCTTTATCTTCTTCTTTTTATCTTCTTTTTTATCTTTTCGTCTTCTTTTTTTTCTTTCTTCTTCTTCTTTCTTTCTTTTTTCTTCTTCTATGTCTTTCTTTATCTTATCCTTTTCTTTATATCTTTTTTTTCTTTCTTCTTCTTTTTTTTTTATCTTATCTTTTTCTCTTTCTTCTTTATCTTTTCTTTCTTTTTTTTTTTTCTTTTTTTCTTTGTTTTCTTCTTTCTGTTTATCTCTTTTCCTTATCTTCTTCTTTCTTATCGTCTTATCTTTTCTTATCTTCTTCTTCTTTCTTTCTTTCTTTTTTTTCTTGCTTTTCTTTTATCTTTATATTAATCTTTTTTTTTCTTCTTTTTTTTTTTTTTTTTTGTAGTCTTTCCTTTCTTATCTTATATCTTTCTTCTTTTCTTCTTCTTATCTTCTTTTATCTTCTTATCTTTCTTTTTCTTTCTTTCTTATTCTTTTCTTCTCTTCTTTCTTTTTTCTTTATTTATCTTTTTTCTTTTTTTATCTTTTCTTTCTTTCTTCTTTTTTCTTTTCTTTTCTTCTTTATCTTTTTCTTTTTCTTTTTTTCTTTTTCTTCTTCTTTTTCCTTTTTCTTCTTTTCTTCTTTTTATTTTCTTTAGTTATCTTTTCTTTTTTTCTTTTTTTTCTTTTTCTTTCCTTCCTTCTTCTTTCTTCTTTTATCTTTCTTATCTTTTCTTCTTTTTCTTTATCTTTCTTTTTCTTCTTTTTCTTTCTTTCTTCTTTTTTTTTTTTTTTCTTTCTTTATCTTCTTTTCCTTTTTTTTATCTTCTTCCTTTTTCTTCTTTTTTTCTTTTTCCTTTGTTTTTTCTTTCTTGTTCTTTTCTTTCTTATCTTTCTTTCTTATCTTTTCTTCTTTCTTTCTTTTTCTTCTTTTCTTTTTCTTCTTTCTTGATCTTTTCTTCTTTTTTCTTTTTTCTTATTGTTCTTTTCTTTTCTTCTTTTCTTCTTCTCTCTTTTTCTTTTTCTTTTACTTTTTATCTTTTTTTTCTTTTTTTTTTATATCTTTCTTTTTTTCTTATCTTGCTTTTCTTTCATTCTTATCTTCTTTCTTTTATCTTCTCTTTTCGTAGCTTCCTTCTTTTCTTTCTTATCCCTCTCCTGTCTAGCTTATCTTCTTTATCTTTTCTTTCTTTTTATCTGCTTTTTCTATTGTTCTTTCTTCTTTTCTTTCTTCTTTCTTTTTTTATCTTCTTTTTTTATCTTACTTTTCTTTTTTTCTTTCTTTCTTTTCTTTAATCTTTCTTATCTTATCTTTCTTTTCTTTTATCCTGTCTTTTCTTCTTTGCTTCAAGTCTTCTTATATCTTCTTTTTGTGTTTTTTCTTATCTTTCTTTCTTCTTTTCTTTTCTTTCTTTTTTATCTTTTTCTCTTTTCTTTTCTTTATCTTTTTATCTTATACACCTTTCTTTCTTTATCTTCTTTCTTTTTTCTTTCTTCTTCTTCTTCTTTAAGCTTTCTTTTCTTTCTTCTTTCCTTCTTTTTGCTATTAGTTATGGTAAAAACCCCGACGGGGGGAGATGCTCTTTATGATAAACACAAGAAGAATCTTTCTTTCTCTGTTCTTATCGTTTTCTTGCTTTCATTCTGTTCTTTTTGCTTCTTACTCTACTTGTTCTATCTTGCTTCTTTCTTTCTTGGTTCTTTTTGGTTATCTTCTTTTATCCTTAGCTTTCTTCTTCTTTTCTTAACTCTATCTTCTTACATTCTGCTTTCATCTAGAGTCTTACGGGGCTTTTGCTTTATCTTCTTTAGTCTTATGCTGTTTATCCTTTTGCTTTTTCTCTTGTCTTATTGCTTTGCTTATGCTTTCTTTCTGCTTTCTTCTTGCTTTTTTTGCTTTATATCTTTTCTTCTCTTGCTTCTTGCCTTCTCATCTTGCTGTTTCCGTTACTTATAATCTTGATCTTTTTGAACTGCCTATAAACTTTTTCTTAGCTTTTCTTTCTTTTTGTTGGCTTTCTTATTAGCTTATCTTCCTTCTTAGTCATTGGTCATTTTTCTCTTTCAATTGCATTTCTTTCTTTCTTCTTTTCTTAGTCTTGGCTTTTTGCTTGCTTAGGCCTGTACTTGGTAATCTTTCTGATTTTGTTTCTTTCTTTTTCTTCTGCTTTTCTTGTCATTCATTTCTTGTCTTGGCTTTGGTTTCTTACTCTTACTTTATCTTTTCCAATTTACTTCTCTTTTGTTACTTCTTACTCTTTCTTGAGTCTCATTTGCTTAATGGCATTTTTTCTTTTATATGCTTAATAATCTTCTTTCTATGCTCGTGTTCTTTCTTGGAGCATCATGTCATTTAAGTCTCTCTTCTTTTTGGAATTCTTCATTCTTCTTATTACTTTATCTCTTGCTTCTGCTTAGTCTATTTCTTGACTTGCTTTTTAGAAGGTCTTTGGTCTTGATTTACTCTCTTTCTTGTATCTTATGATTCTTGATCTTTAAACTTGACCTCTTCTTACTACTTCTTTTCTTCTTTCACTTTGTTCTTTATGCTTTCTTACTCTTTTGCTTCTTCTTTTCTTTTGGAGTCTTCTTTTTATTTTGCTCTTTTTCTTTATCTTTTCTTTCTTGTTTTGAAGAATCATACTATTCTTATCTTTTCTAGTTCTTGTCTTCTTCTTTTTTACTTGTTTGCGTTACTTGAGTCTTACTTAATCCTTTTGTCTTTCCTTGCATTCTTTCTTGCTTTCCTCCTTCTCTATGCTTCGTCTACTTCTTTCTTCGTTCTTTTTTTTTTTATTTCTTTTTTCTTGTTCTTTAGTCTTGTACGTACTCTCTTAATCTTTGTTCTTCCATGTTGGCTTTTTCTTCTTAGATCTTGTCTTTTTCTTAATCATATTCTTGCTTTGGTCATTTTCTTTCATTATCTGCATTTATCTTTGACTTTCTTTGATCATTCTTTGTCTTTCTTGTTCGTTTCTTTCTTATCTCTTCTTCTTTTCCTTCTATTTTGCTTATTCTTTATTTAGTTATCTCTTTTTGTCTTTTCTCTTATCTTCTCTTGATGCTTAATCTTATTTGGGTATCATTATTCGGCTTTCTTGTCTTTGTACTTTTTTCTTTACTTTATCTTTTTCTTTTCTTTTCATTCTTCTTTTCCTCTTCCTGCTAATCTATGTAGTCTTGCTTTTCAATCCTTGAGTTCATGATATTTCTTTTTCTTCTTCTTATCTATCAAAACTAATTCTTTTCTTTTGTATCTTCAGCTTATCTTATCTTCTTCTTAGATCCTTACTTTGCTTTTTTCTTTGAGGTGCTTCTTTCTTTAATATTCTTCTTCTTAATCCTTGTTATGGCTTATCTTTTTTTTTCATCTTAGATCTTGTTTTAACCTTATCTGTCTTCATTGCTTTTTGCTTGATCTTTAATCTTACTTTATAGTCTTCTTCTTTCCATTTGGGGGGAGACTGTGCTTCTTATTACACTCTTCTCTGTGTATTACTTCTTTCTTCTTCTTCTTATACTTTATCATTCTTTATCTTTCTTCTTTCCACTCTTTTTCTTCTATAGCTTTGCATTTATTGCGTTTCTTCCTTATCATTTTATTTCTTTTTTTTTTTTTTTTCATTTAGATCTTGTATTCTTATCTTTTTTGACTTTTATGATTTGTCTTATCTTATTGCACTTCTTCCTTCTTTGTATTCTTACTTCTTTGTTAGCTTTTATATATCTATTGTCATTTCTTATCGTGCTTGTATAGCCTCTTCTTTGAGGGGTCTTGTGTCTTGTGGAGTCTTGCTTAAAAAAATCGTTTTTGTACTTTCTTCTATGTCTTTAACTTTCTTTTTTGTTTTGCTTGTTTTGATTCTTCGTTGTTTTATCTTAGCTTTGACTTGTGGCTATGTTGGATCTCTGTTAATCTTTGCTTGTTTTGCTGGGCTTTCTTTCTTTCTCTTTTGTATTCTTCAGTGTCGATCTTCTTTGGCTTAAGCTTTTGTTACGCTTATACATGCTTTTTTTTTTCTTGCTTTTCTTCTTACTCTTCTTTACTGCTCTTTCATCTTCTTCAGTTACTAGATCTTCTTCTTACTTCAATCTTTCTTCTTTCTTTTATTCTTCTTATGCGTTTGCATTCTTTTGCTTGCTTTTTCGTCTTTACCTTTGTCTTCTTATCTTTCTTTCTCTATTTTCTTCTATTTTCATTTGCACTTTAGTCTTTTCCTTTACAACTGCTTACTTCTTTGCTTCTTCTTTATCCGCAGCTTTCTTTTCTTATTTTTCCTTTTTTAATCTTCCTTCTTTCTTCTGGCAAATGCTTTCATTTTGTTTCCTTTTAGATCTTTATCGGTTTCTTAACTCATTTAATCTTAAACGATTACTTAATTCTTTATTGCTTACTTCTTTCCTTCATTATTGGCTTTCGAACTCTATACTCTTCTCGATTCATTTTAGCTTTTTTTATCTTACTTTAATCTCTCATTGCTTTTCTTATTTAATCATCTCGTGCATATCGTCTTTCTTTTCTTATCTTCTTTGTCTTAATCTTAATGGCATCTTTTTATTGCTTTTGCGTCTTATGCTTTTGTTTTCTTTTCTATTCTTTTTTGACCTATCTTTCGTTATCTTGCCTCTTGTTCCTTCATAATCTATTGCTTCATTCTTTGCATTACATTCTCTTATTAGGTCTTGATTTTGGTTTCTCTTACCTTATCCGCTTAGCTTTAGTTGTGCTTTTCTTTGTGCTTGCGTGTATCTTTTTCTTACTCTTCTTGCTCTTTGAATCTTTTGTACATCGTTCTTTTGTATTCGTGCTTTTTGTGATATCTTAACTTTTAACTTTATCTTTTATCTTTATCGTTTTCTTATTTTTATGCCGTTTCTGTATTCGTCAATAATCTTTTTGACTTCCCCTTTCCTGATATCTTCTCATTCTTTTTGCTTTCCTTCGTTTTGCTTTAGATTAGAAGTCGTTGCTTTACTATTCTTTGCTTCTTCTTTCTATATGTAACTTTACATCATTCTTTGTATTCTCTGAGCTTCTTTCTTCTTCTTATCTTTGTTTATTTACTTTTTCTTATTTAGGGCTTGCTTATTCTTTTAGCCATTGCTTTTCAGTCTTTATCTTGCTTTGGCTTGATTCTTCTCATATCTTGTATCTTCCTTTTTTCTTTATCATTTATGCTGTGTGGGTATCATGGCTTTCACTTCTTTTTTATTTTAACATAGTCTTCTTTATTCTCTTCATTTATCAAAACAACAGATTGCTTTGGCTTCTTTTCTATTCTGATGCATTCGCTTTATCTTGTATCTTTAGCTTCTTTTTCTTCTTTCTTATTTTTCTTTTAGACTTTCTTTTCTAAATCTTTTGCTTCTTATGTTTTTCTTATTGCTCTTTTCTTCTTCTTTTTCTCTTTTTCTTCTTCCTTTTCTTCTTCTTTTCTTAACTTCTTTTTAGCTTTCTTTTCTTTCGTTTCTTTTCGTTGCTTGCTTCTTTGTATGTCTTTCTTAAGTCTTGCTTGCTTTGGCTTGTCTATCTTATGATCTTATGCTATTTTCTTTTGCTTTCTTACTTTTTTATAACATCTCTTGGCCTTGATTCTTTCTTCTTGGCTTATCTTATCTTGGAGGGGCTTTATCTTATTCTTCTTTGAATCTTTTAGTCATTCTTTACTTTAAAATGCTACTTTGCTTTATTCTTTCCTTGATTTATTTTTTGCTTCGTTTCTTTCTTGTACTTGTATTACTTTTCCTATTCATTAATCTTTTATATTGGCTTTGCTTTTCTTACTTTTTGGCTTCTTATATGCTATTAACATTCTTTGCTTCTTTGCTTTCTTGCTTTATGCTTTGTCTTTTCTTTATTCTCTTTCTTTCTTTGGCGTTTATTCTTCTTGCTTGCTTTCTTTCTTCGTTTCTTTCTTTTTATGGTTCTTCTTATCCGTTAATGCTTTGCTTTCATTATCTTGATCCATTAGTGCTTCTTGAATCTTGCTTTCTTCTTTTTTGCTTATTCTTGCTTCTTTACTTTTCTTTCTTTGCTTATTATTCTTGTCTTTCTTCTTCTTTAATCTTTCTTCTTGTGCTTTTGCTTATCTTTTTTCTTAATCTTACTTTTTTCTTTCTTGCTTTTAAACTCTGTTTTTTTTCTTTCTTCTTTTATTTTTTTGGCTTCTAATCTTAACTTTCTTTTATGCTTAATTCTTCTTTCTTCTTCTTATCTTATTTCTTTTCTTTCTTCTTAAGTTTTTGCCTTTTCTTCTTCTTTTTTCTTCATTCTTTTCTTAGCCTTTATCATTTCTTTCTTTGTTTTTTGCTTTGCTTTTTTTCTATTAATATCTTTCATCTTTTTTAACCATTAGTTCTGCTTTTCTTTGTGATCTTATCTTTCTTCTCTTTCTTTGAGTTCTTTTCTTCTTTAATGCCTTAGTGTCTTCTCTGCTTTTTAGAAAATCTTTCTTTTATGTTTTTTAATCTATTACTGTTTCTTGCTTTTCTTTCTTTCTTTTGTCTTACTTTATATTTCGATGCTCCTTTTTATCTTTCTTAATCTTTTTCTTGCTTTAATGCATTCTTTGTCTATTCTTTTACTTGAAATCTTTCTTTCTTTCTTGCAGTTTTTTTCTTTTCTTACTATCGTGTTTTTATTATTACTATGCAGGGGTATCATTCTTTTTCTTATTCAATATCTTACTATTTCTTTCTTTTTCTTGCTTCTATTCTTTTTTGCTTTACTTTTATTTCGTTATTTTTCTTTTGCTTCTTTTCTCTTTTTCTTTCTTGCTTGCTTTTTGCATTGCTTGTTTTCTTTGCTTGATCTTATCTTATCTTCTTATTTCTTCTATCTTTTCTATCTTCTTGCTTATCTTAAAAAAAAAAAAAAAATCTTCTTCTTTTATTTCAATTGGGGGGGGGGGGGGATCTTTCTTTCTTAATCATTTATTTCTTTTGTTTTTTGCTTTCTTGAGTTTCTTTCTTTATGCTTGGGCTTTTCATTCTTTCTTGCTTTATCTTTCCTTTCTTGTTCTTTTGTCTTTCTTTTTTTCTTTGCTTTATCCTTCTTTCTTCTTCTTTTTTTTAGATACTTCTTTATATTTCTTTAGTGGCTTGCTTTATGCTTATTATGCTTTTTCCTTTATATAATCTTCTTTGGCTTGCTTAATCTTTAGGGTCTTCTTTTTTTTCTTGTTCTTATCTTGCTTGAATCTTTCTTTATCTTGATCTCTTAGGCTTCTTTTTGGTGCTATTATTCTTATATTTTCCTTTCTTTCTTGCTTTTTTTTCTTCTTTTGTTTTTTCTCTGTTGCTTCTTCTTCTTCTTCTCTCCTTTCTTTTCTTTTTTAGCTTCATTCATTTTCTTTTACTTGAAAGCTGGCTCTTCTTCTTCTTATATGCTTACTTTAGAGTCTTTGTATCTTTTTTCATTTGCTTACTCTTTAGGTTGTCTTTTTTCTTGCTTTTCTTGACGTCGTTGCTTTTTTCTTGTGATCTTCTTTATAGAATTCTTCTATATCTTATCTTTCGATCCTTTTCTTGTTAGTCTTATATCTTTAATGCTTCTTCTTACTCTTATCTTCTTGGATCTTTTACTTGCTTGTTATCTTCTTTGTCTTCTGTTTATAATGCTTAGAAATGCTTTTGCCTTCTTACGTTCTTGCAGTTCTTTCTTCTTGCTTTCTTTCTTCTTCTTATATCTTTATGCTTACTTCTTTCTTATTTCTTCTTGTCTTTCTTTATGTTCTTCTTCAGTTATTCTTAATGCATTACTTCTTCTTTCTATCTTTTCTTTCTGTCTTCTTAGGATGTCTTTTTTTACTCGTTTTATCTTCAATGCTTTAGCTTTTGGTAATCTTCTTTCTTTTAGGCTGCTTAATTGCTATGTTTTATATCTTACCTTGGTCTGTTTGTTTTTCTTTGGTTATGCTGATTCTTCCTTTCTTTGCTTTTTCTCATAGAGGCGTCCACTTTTTAGGCTTTCTTTGATCTTGTGTGCTATTACACTGTCTTAGCTTGTTTCTTCTTATCTTATCTTTCTTTTTCTTATGCTTTCTTTTTTTATATTTTTTCTTCTTAATGCTTTATAATCTTGTGGCTTTTGGTTTCTTAGTGCTTACTCTTTTTTCTTTGCTTTTTCTTATTTCTTTCTACTTTCTTCTTCTTTTATCTTTGTCTGCTTTGTCTTATCTCTTTCTTTCGATCTTCCTTACGTCGTTTAGATATTCTTACTTTTTGCTTACTTATTTAAGAATCTTTCTATTTGTCTTTTTTTTCTTCCTTTAAGTCTTTTTGTTACTGACTTCGTTCTTTTTCTTTCTGCTTCTTGCTTTGTTTGTTTCAAAAAAAAAAAAAAAAAAAAAAAAATTCTTCTTGTATTTTTTTGTATCTTTAAGGATCTTGCTTCTTCTATATATACTATTATGTTTTGTCCTATCCTTTGTTTAGTCTTTAATCTTTCTTTTATGAGGTCATCTTATGATCTTCTTGTCTTTCTTTTCTTTTTCTTTTGATGCTTTGACCTTCTTATCATTTCTTGCGATTCTTTTCTTTCTTTCTTATCTTGTTTATTCTTGTCTTGCGGTTCATTTCGCTTCTTTTACTGCTTCTTCCTTGGCTTGATGTCTTACTTTGGTTTTTGCTTCTAGGTCTGTTATCTTGCTTTCTTCTTTCTTTCTTTCTTTGATCTTTTTCTATTCTTATCTTTTTCTTTATTCTTTAGGATCTTCTATACTTATTGAAGTCTTCCTTATCTTCTTTCGCTTTTTTTTATGCTTCTTGTTAAGTTGTAATCTGGCTTGAATGCTTTCTTCTTCTTAAATCTTACTTGCTTGATTCTTATCATTGATCTTAATCTCTAGCTGCTTCTTTCTTCTTATATGTCTGTTCTTGTAGTCTGCTTCATTGTCTTTTTCTTACTTTTATTTCGCTTATTTAGATCTTCATTTTTTCGTTTACTTTCTTTGCTTTTTACTAGTCTATTTATTCTTAATCTTTGTTGCTTGTTTCTTTTGACATAACCTGGCTTTAAATCTTTATCTTTAATTGTCTTATTCTTAAAAAACTAATTCTTGGGCATTAATATCCTTGCTTTGTCTTTATTGTATACTTACTTTCTTTTGGATCTATATCTCTCTCTTTTGCTTCCTTATCTTATTATGATCTTCTTATCTATGTCTTTTTATTCTTTAGTTCCTTTTGTATCTTGTTCTTTGTTGTGGAAAGAAATTATATCTTTCTTATTTCTCTTTTAATCTTCGAGGTCTTTCTATTTTGCTTTCTTTTAAGCTTCTTCGTTCTTTTTATATCATTGGTTCCTTTTTATCATTTGTATAATCGTTGGCTTTCTCTCTCTGTTTTTCTATATATCTTTTCTTCTTATGCTCTACTTAATAGATCTTCTTTGCTTCATTCTCTTTCTTTCTTTCTTTTTGTCTGTACTTCCTTGGCTTTTATATCATTCAGAATCTTCACCGTTTCTTTTACCTTATTAATGCTTATCATAATCTTCTTTACTTCTCTTCACATTTTTAATCATTGCTTGGCTTACTGCTATCCTTTTCTTCTTCTTGCCTTTCAACTCTTACTACTCTTTTTATTTCATTTTTTGTTGAATCTTCCTTTTATCATTCTTTGCTTTTCTTCTTTGGCTTGATGGTTTTCTTTTAGTCTGTTAGCGGGTGTCTTATGCATTTGACTTTTTAGATCTCTTTATCTTCTTTAGTAGTCTTTTTTCTTGCTTCTTTTTTACGTAGTCATATCTTGTGCTTCTTCTTTGCTGTGGTATTTGCTTTCACTTTATCTTCTGTATGCATTCTTATTCTTAATGGCTTTTTGCTTTTATCTTATGCTTCCTTTTTTCTTTAAGGGCATCTTGTTATCGTCATTTGGATTATTTCTTTTTTATACATTTCGTGGCTTTTAGTCTTATCTTCTTGGCGTCGCTTCTTCATTCAAGGGTCTTACTTTTTCTTTTACTTTTAGTTCTTGTGCGTCTGTAATCTTAGATCTTGCTTCAACTTAGTCTGTTCGTTCTGTTGCTTAGTTCTTCTCTACATCTTCTTTTAAGACTCTTCCATTTGATCTTTTCTTTATCAAAAACTTTGATCTTTACTTTTCTTTCTTTCTTCTTTCATTTTCTTACTTCTTTGCTTCTTGCTTGTTTATTCTTTCTTTCATTTATTATCTTATTTTAAATTCTTACTTAATCTCTTTGCTTTGTTTTTTTTTTTTAGATCTTTGGAGTCTTATCTCCTTATTTTTCTTTCTTTTATGCTTCTTTTCTTAGTATCTTTTTCTTCTTTGCGTTTAGGGGATTATATCTTTTTGTCCTTTTGCTTTGCTGCTTATCTTGTTCTCTATTCTTTCTTCTTCTTTTCTTTTACTCTGACTTGCTTACATTCTTTATCTTTTCCTTTTTCTTTTCCTTTTTTTCTTCTTTCTTCTTAGTGTCTTCTTTTTTTTCTTTGCTTTTCTTTTTTCTTCTTACTTAATTCTTAGTGCTTGTCTAGATCCATGTAATCTCTTCTGATACGTGCTTCTTGAAACATTCTTTTCATTGATGAACCTCTCTTTTGTTTTATACTTAGTCTTCTTTGTTTTTTTACTTCTTTTATCTTTTAGAGTCCTTTAGTATCTTTCTTAAGTCTCTCTTGCTTTCTTGCTTGTCTTCTGTCTTTTTTCTTTCTTCCTTCTTCCCTTCTTTTCTTTCTTCTTCTTTCCTTCTTTCTTTCTCTTTTCTTTTTCTTCTTTCTTCTTTTTTCTTTTTCTTTTCTTTCTCTTTTTTTCCTTTTCTTTTTTCTTTCTTTTCTTCTTTTTTCTTTTTCTCTTTTTTTTCTTCTTCTTTTCTTTTTTCTTTTCTTCCCTTTTTCTTTTCTTTTTTCTTTTCTTTTTCTTTTCTTTCTTTTTCTTCTTTTTTCTTTCTTTTTTCTTCTTTTCCCTTTTTCTTCTTTCTTTCTTTCTTTTTTTTTTTCTTTTCTTTCTTTTCTTTTTTTTCTTTTTTCTTTATTTTTCTTTTTTCTTTTTTTTTTTCTCTTTTTCTTTTTCTTTTTTTTTTCTTTTTTTTTTTTCTTTTTCCTTTCTTTTCTTCTTCCTTTTTCCCCTTTTTTCTTCTTCTTTTTTTATTCTTCTTCTTTTCTTCTTTCTTCTTCTTCTTTCTTCTTCTTCTTTTTCTTTCTTTTCTTTCTCTTCCTCTTTCTTCTTTCTTCTTCTTTCTTCTTTTCTTCTTCTTTTTCTTCTTTTCTTTCTCTTTCTTTTCTCTTTCTTTCTTCTTTCTCTTTCTTCTTCTTTCTTCTTCTCTTCTTCTTTTCTCTTCTTTCTTTTTTCTTTTCTTTCTTTCCTTCTTCTTCTTTTCTCTTCTTCGTTTCCTACTTTTCCTTTCTTCTTCTTCTTTCTTCTTCTTCTTCTTCTTCTTTCTCTTTCTTTTCTTCTTCTTCTTCTTCTCTTCTTCTTCTTCTTCTTCTTTTCTTTTCTCTTTCTTCTTCTTCTTCTTCTTTCTTCTTTCTTCTTCTTTTTTCTTCTTCTTTTCTTCTTTCTTTCTTTTCTTTTCTTCTTCTCTTCTTCTCTTTTGTCTTCTTTTCTTTCTTCTTCTGTCTTCTCTTCTCTCTTTTCTTTCTTCTTCTTCTTTCTTCTTCTTCTTCTTCTTTTCTCTCTTCCTTTCTTCTCTTCTTCTTCTTCTTCTTTCTTTCTTCTTCCTTCTTCTCTTCTTTCTCTTTCTTCTTTCTTCTTCTTTCCTTCTTCTTCTTCTTTTCTTCTTCTTTCTTTTTCTTCTTCTTTCTTCTTCTTCTTTCTTTCTTTTCTTCTTTTCTTCTCTTCTATCTTCTTCTTTTCTTCTTTCTTCTCTTCTTCTTCTTCTTCTTCTTCTTCTTCTTCTCTCTTTCTTCTTCTTCTTCTTCTTCTTCTTCTTCTTCTTCTTCTCTTTTCTTTCTTCTTTTCTTCTTCTTCTTCTTCTTTTCTTTCTTCTTCTTTCTTCTCTCTCTCTTTTCTTCTTTCTCTTCTTCTATTCTTCTTCTTCTTTTCTTCTTTCTTTTCTTCTCTTCTTTCTTTTCTTTCTCTTTTCTTTCTTCTTTTCTTCCTTTCTTCTTTTCTATTTCATCTTTTTCTTCTTCTCTTCTTTCTCTTCTTCTCTTCTTTCTTCTCTTCTCTTCTTCTTCTTCTTCTTTCTTCTTCTTTCTTCTCTTCTTTTCTTTTTCTTTCTTCTTCTTTTCTTTCTTCTTCTTCTCTTTTCTTTTTCTTCTTCTTCTTCTTCTTTTCTTTTTCTTCTCTTCTCTCTTCTTCTTTTCTTTCTTCTTCTTCTTCTTCTTCTTTCTTCTCTCTTTCTTTCTTCTTCTTCTTCTTCTTCCTTCTTCTTTTTCCTTTCTTTTCTTATTTTTTCTTCTTTCTTCTTCTCTCTTCTTTCTTCTTCTTTCTTCTTCTTCTTTTTTCTTCCTTTTTTTCTTCTTCTTTTCTTTTCTCCCTTTTTTTTCTTTCTTCTTCTTTTCCTTCTTTTCTTTTTCTTCTTCTTCTTTTCTTCTTTTTTTCTTCTTTTTCTTTTCTGTTTCTTCTTCTTCTTCTCTTCTTTCTTCTCTTCTTTTTCTTCCTTTCTTTTCTTCTTTTTTTCCCTTTTTCTTTCTTCTTTTTTTCTTTCTTTTCCCTTTTTTCTTTTCTTCTTCTTTTCTTCTCTTCTTTTTTCTTTTCTTTTTCTTTTTTTTTCTTCCTTTCTTTTCTTCTTTTCTTTCTTCTTTCTTCTTCTTCTTCTTTCTTTTCTTTCTTTCTTCTTTTTCCTTCTTCTCTTCTCTTCTTTTCTTCTTCTTTCTTTTCTTCCTTTCTTTCCTTCCTTTCTTCTTTTTCTTTTTTCTTCTTCTCTCTTCTTCTTTTTCTTCTCTTCTTCTTTTTTTCTTCTTCTTTTTTCTTCTCTTCTCTTTCTTTTTCTTTCTATTCTTTCTTTTCTTCTTCTTCTCTTTCTTCTTTCTTTTCTTTTTTTCTTTTCTTCTTCTTTCTTTTTCTTTCTTTCTTTCTTTTCTTTTCTTCTTCTTCTTTTCTTTTCTTTTTCTTTCTTTTTTTCTTTTTTTCTTCTTTCTTTTCTTTTTTCTTCTTCTTCTTTCTTTTCTTCTTCTTCTTTTTTCTCTTCCTTTTTTTCTTTTTCTTCCCTTCTTCTTCTTCTTCTCTTCTCTTTTCTTCTTCTTTTATTCTTTTTCTTTTCTTCTTCTTTCTTTCTTTCTTCTTTTACCTCTTTCTTCTTTTCTTTCTTTTTTCTTCTTCTTTCTTCTTTTTTTCTTCTTTCTTCTTTCTTCTTTCCTTTTTTTCTTCCCTTTTTTTCTTCTTTCTTCTTCTTTCTTTCTTCTTTTCTTTTCTTCTTTTCTTCTTTCTTCTTCTTCTTTCTTTTTCTTTTTCTTTTTTTCTTTTCTTTTCTTCTTTTCTTTCTTCTGTCTTTCTTCTTCTTCTTCTTCTTTTCTTCTTTCTTCTTCTTTTTCTTCTTTCTTCTCTTTTTTTTTCTTTTTCTTTCTTCCTTTTCTTCTTCTTTTTTCTTCTTCTTCTTTTTTTCACTTCTCTTCTTTTTTTTTTCTTCTTCTTTTCTTTTCTTTCTTCTTCTTTTTTCTTTTCTGTTTCCCCTTC